>VZQC01005240.1:0-163135 GCA_009823505.1 Rhizomys pruinosus
AGGTGGGGGATACGGGTCTAGATCTGATTAGTAACATAACCTTGTACAAAGAAATATATATTATAAAATAAAATGTAAAAAAAAGAAAAGAAAAAAAAAATCTCAGCTGGGTGTGGTGGCGCATACCTTTAATCCCAGCACTCAGGAGGCAGATGTGCTGTGAGTTCAAGGCCAACCTGTTCTACATAATGAGTTCCAGGCCAGCTGGGGCTAAAGGGAGACCCTGTCTCCAGAAGTCCAAAAAAAAAAAAAAATCCCAGGTAAGTCAGACATGGTGGCACATGCCTTTAGTCCCAGCACTTGTGAGGCAGAGGCAGGGGGATCTCACTGAGTTTAGTGCCAGCCTGTTTTACATAGTAAGTTCCAGGCCAGCTGGGAGACCCTGTGTAAAAACAACAACAACAACAACAACAACCACCATTCTCAGTAAACAGAATTGCAAGTAGAAAATTCTAAGAAGCCCTGCATTAGGGCAACAAGTCAAGGTAATGTGGTCAGATGTCCGCATATTTCCTTTCTCTCCTAAAGCAGTTAAGATATACTTTTCCCCCCATCCTCTTACTTTCTAAATTTTAAATTACTTTGACATGTATGAGTGTTCTGGCTACGTGTGAGTGCACCTATGTCATGCAGTGCCCTCAGAGATCAGAAGAGCGTGGAAGATCCACTGGAATTGGAGTTATGAACAGTTGTTAGCCACCATGTGGGAACTGACCTCAAGCCCACCATCCTTGTGCCTTAGCCTCCCAAGCGCTATAAATATGGGTGTGTGCTACAACATTCTACCAGTCACGTTTGTTTAAGTGATACTACTACAATGGCCTCTCTTCCTCAGGGGTCAGTGAGCTGCGAAGGTTGCAGATTCTCCTCCAACTTTTCTCTCTACAGAACTTAAGTCCTAATTTGTTAAAACCGAAACAGACATGCTCTGCTTGTCATTTCTTACGTGGTCAGCTGGCTCAGTGATGTGTACAGTGGAGCTGGGCATGGTGGCGCACACCTGTGATCCCAGCACTTGGGAGGCAGAGGCAGGTGGATCTCTGTGAGTTCAAAGCCAGCATGGTCTACATAGTGAGTTCCAGGACAGTTGGGGCTACAGGAAGACCCTGTCTCAAAAGGACAAAAAGAAAAAAATAATAATGTACATAGTGGAGCTGGAGAGACAGGTGAGTGGTTAAGGGTGCTTACTACTCTTCCAGAGGATCAGAGTTCAATTCCCAGCACTCAAGTCAGGCAACTCACAACCTCATGTAACTCCAGCACTGCCGTTACATGCACAAAAAATCCACCCCACACACTTATACGCATAATTTTTAAACAATGGAAATAAAATAAAATATTTAAAAATAGGGCCTGGAGAGATGGTTTAGTGGCTGCTCTTGGGATAACCTACATTCAGTTCCAAGCATCCACATGGCAGCTAATAACTGTATGTAACTCCAGTCCCAGGGGATCTGACGCCCTCTTCTGGCCTCTGCAAGCACTGCATGTATAGGTACACCTACACATGCAGGCAAAACACACATTAAAAAAAAAATCTTGGGGGCTGGAGAGATAGCCTAGCGGTTAAGAGCACTGACGCTCTTGCAGAGGACCCGGGTTCGATCCCCAGCACCCACATGGCGGCTAAGAACCGTCTATAACTCCAATTCCAGGAGAACTCCAGTTCCAGGGGAATCCGAGACCCTCTTCTGACCTCCGCGGCATTGCACGACAAGGGTGCACAGACCCTCATGCAGACAATACATTCATACACATACAGAAATAAATAATTAAAAAAAAAAAGTAACAAAGTCATCAAAAAATATTTAAAAAAAAAAATCTTAAAAATCAATCAATGTGGTGGCACGTGCCTTTAATTAGGAGGCAGAGACAAGCAGATCTCTGTGAGTTCAAGGCCAGGCAGGTCTATGTAGCAAATTCCAGGCCAGCTGGGGCTACAGGGAAACCCTTTCTCAAAAATGACAAAAAAAGGGAAAAAATGTAAAAACATATTTAAAACGTATAATGAGATTTGACCAAAAATATTTGTTCTTTCAGTATAAATTCCAAGTAAACTTCAGGCTACAGCCCATTCAGCACTGACCTCCTCACCAAAAGCCAAAAGGCTCACACCTACCCTCCTAACAAAAGATGAAATTCAAACACTTTATAAAAAACAGGTTCTTTCCCCCTCAAAAACTAGCTTTATTTAAAAGAATCTGAAGCACAATAGCACTACAAAACAAACTTAGAATATGTGCCATTCAAGCAAGCCTGTATATAATCATCTCCACTGCGGCTAGAGAGATGGCTAAGTGGTTAAGAGCACTGACTGCTCTTGCCGAGGACCTGGGTTTTGATTCCCAGCACTCACATGGCGGCTAAGAACCATCTTAATCCCAGCATTCTGGAGGCAGAGGCAGGCAGATCTCTGTGAGTTCAAGGCCAGCCTGGTCTACATAGCGAGCTCCAGGCCAGCTGGGCCTAAAGGGAGACCCTGTGTCAAAAAAAAAAAAAATCATCTCCACTAACCATAGGTCTCTAGACTGACATCCTTACACAGTGCCCTCATGACACACATGTTTCCTTGGAATGAATGGTCAACAAGAACATGAACTGACTTGACCCAAGAACCTCTGCTTGTCCTATGACTTCTGAATAAAAAACAACTTGTTCAAGGCAAGCTTTGACTTTAAATCCCAGTGTTTTGTTTAGGGAAGAAGGGAAGAGGACAGAAGGGGAAACTGTACAGTCATCTCCACAGAGATGAGCTTATGATTATTAGCATATGTGAAGTATTTCTGAACAGAAGACTTAGCACTTGGAAGCCTTTAAACAAACTGTCCATATTTTACCAAA
This sequence comes from Rhizomys pruinosus, assembly GCA_009823505.1. Lineage (NCBI taxonomy): Eukaryota > Metazoa > Chordata > Mammalia > Rodentia > Spalacidae > Rhizomys > Rhizomys pruinosus. Next base: position 2,842 of record VZQC01005240.1, read on the forward strand.
TTGTATCTGTCACCAACTTCATTTTAATTTCTTTGAAAATTGCAATGTGTGAATAAACCATATAAAGATAATCAACAATTTGGAATGATCTAATAATCACTTTATTAAAATCAGTTCATGAACCATTTCATACTAGTGTTTCTTTAAAACACTGATTTAAATAGAAATATATTCAGTTCTAAAAGACTACATGTGAAAATATCAGACAAAAATAACCCCCTAACATGTAGTACTAAAAGTTTTAACACAAAAAATAGATCTTTGAAAATATGGGCATTCTAGTCAAATATAATGGAATTAAGACACATTGTTATATCCAGTATCTTAAAAATATGAATACTGAATGAGATTTATTGCTATATCATCCTATCAATAGTCAAAATAAAAAGCACAAGATATACCACAACCACTGTACTGAGGTACACCACAGTCTAGAAATACCACAAACATAGCCTAGGTAGACATTTACTTTGTAATATATTCACTGGTACAGGAAAATCTTACTAATTCAGAGCAGTTCTAACTAATAAAGTCTGAGTATTTTAGAAAGAACAATTTGAGCATTCACAAGCATTTGTCTTTTAAGCATATAATTTCAAATATGCAAATTTGCATTGAACAAATATCACCTATTACAATTCATTTGGGTACTGATTTTAATGACAAAGAATTTTTTTTCATCTCTTTTGAGACAGGGTCTCCCTGTAGACCCAGCTGGCCTGGAATGCACTATGTAGACCATGCTGGCCTTGAACTCACAGAGATCCACCTGCTTCTGCCTCCGGAGTGCTGGGATTAAAGATGTGCACCAACACACCTGGCTTGACAAAGAATTATTTTTAAGATTTATTTATGTGTGTGTCTGGGCACATGTGTGTTAGTACCCAAAGAGGCCAGAAGAGGGCATTAGATCCCCTTGAGCTGGAGTTAGAGATGGTTGTGAGCCACCCCACTTAGGTTCTGGGAACTGAACTTGGATCCCCCAGAAGAGTAACAATCGGTCTTAACTGCTGAGCCACCTCTCCAGTCCCAACAAAGAAAAAAATTTAAGTTAGTGTTCTTAAATAAATGCCTCTAGACCCAGGTTCGATCCCCAGCACCCACATGGCAGCTGAGAACTGTCTTTAACTCTAGTCCAGTTCCAGGGGAATCCAACACCTTCTTCTGACCTCTGCGGCATTGCACGACACAGATGCACAAACCTACATGCAGACAGTACATTCATACACATAAAAAATAAATTAAAAAAAATAAATGCCTCTAAAACTTAAAATGTCCTTTCATGATTAAACATTTTTTGTTTTTGTTTTTGTTTTTTTGAAACAGGGTCTCCCCATAGCCCCGGCTGGCCTGGAACTCACTATGTAGACCAGGCTGGCCTTTAATTTACAGAGATCCACCTGCCTCTGCCTCCCAAGTGCTGGGATTAGAAGTGTGCGCCAGCTGAGCGTGGTGGCGCATGCCTTTAATCCTAGCACTCGGGAGGCAGAGGCAGGAGAATCTTTGTGAGTTCAAGGCCAGCCTGGTCTACGGAGCAAGTTCCAGGACAGCTGGGGCTACAGGGAGACCAAACGACCAAAAAAAAAAAAAAAAAAGTGTGCACCATCGCTCCCAGCAATTAAACATTTTTAAAGCTATGATTATGACTTTCGTTAGATGGTACAAACTAAATAATATCCATGTCATCATACATGATCAAAAATTCCAAGTAAATTAGAGGATTTTATATCCTCTCAGTAATTTTTTAAATTTTTATTTCTTTTTACTACATATGTATTTTAACTGCATGTATGTAAGTGCATCATGTGCGTCCAATGCTACTGGCTACTGCCAGAAGAATCTGGCTGAATCTGATCCCCTGGAACTGGAGTTACAGATGGTTGTTAGCTGTCATGTGGGTGCTGGGAACTGAACCTGGGCCTTCTGCAAGAGCAGCTAGTGTTTTTAACTGATGAGCCATCTCTCTAGCCCCTCAACATTTTCTTTTTCTTTTTTTTTTTTTTTTTGAGACAGGGTCTCCCTGTAGCTCCGGCTGTCCTGGAACTCACTCTGTAGACCAGGCTGGCCTTGAACTCACAAAGATCCGCCTGCCTCTGCCTCCCAAGTGCTAGAATTAAAGGCATGTGCCACCACTACCGGCAACAATTTCTTAATTAGTGAATACTAGCACTATTATTTGATTGTAGTGGCGAAGGCTGTTTTTATTGGGCTGCCATATAGTTTTAAATAGTATGGGCTTTAAAAAATATCCTAATATGCACTGCCAGCTAAAAGAATTCCATAGAAATTATACCTGTAGTGGGGCTAGAGAGATGGCTCAGCAGTTAAGAGCACTGACTGCTCTTGCAGAGGACCCAGGTTTGATTCCCAGCCCTCAAAAAGACCCCTCCCCCCAAAAAAAGAAGAGGAAGAAAGTATACCTGTAGCTAGATAAATTACTTTTTCTTCTTGAGACAGTCTGTGTAGTCCAGGGTTGCCTACAGCCCTAGATCTCCTGCCTCAGCTTCTGAATGCTGGGATTATGGGTTTACACCACCATGCCCAACAGCAGATTAAAATTTTGAGAAGAATTTATTGTATTTGTGAATGTCAAGAACTTACCAAATCCAGATTTTTACTCATATCTCAGAGACATCAGACCCTTTACTAAGCCATAAATATTAATGCTTCACTTACTTCATAGAGTAGCTTAAAACATACAGGCATATGAAATAATTAGTATTACATAGTAATTTCTTTTGTCATAGGAATAAATGTTGGACGAAGTCTGGAAACATTTTATTTTCCAATTTGAATTACAGTAATTTTGCCACAGACCACAGTACTTGTGCATGTATGCCATCAGACATGCTCTAAGAACAAAACCAAACCTACTGCCAAAATACATGTCACCAATGTGGAACACACTTGAGTTTGTATAAAAGTACTGAACTAATATCCCAAAAAGAGGCATATGTCCACAGTACACAGGGAAGAGATAGTTTTAATATGAAACAATCATGTAAGTCACAGACATTATGATAAGCAGGACTTTCTTTATAAAAGATAACATTTTAACTAGCAAGCAATATCATCTACACATCTACAGAACAGGAAAGGTACAGTATCTAAAGTAAGCTGTAATATCATTGCAGGTAACATGTCACTGGGAAAACAAGACGTGGATGAAACTTACCACCCATGCTTTTGAGAATTCTGAGTTGCACCCGGGCAAGCATCTGATGTGCTGCTGCTTCGGCTTACACACGCTGCTTCTTTCATTTCTCCTTGATCAACTGTCCTGGGAGATGAGCGTTCTCCCTGGCCTCTGTGCTCCAGTGTCTCCAAACTCCCACCTCAGAACCACCAGCAATTGCTAAATGCAGACATAATTTTTTACCGTTCTACTGAGTCCATGGAAAAGAGACAAGGGGGACGTTGCTGAGATTCTGAAGAGAGTTCAGAACTGAAAGCTGTGAAACATCAAAGCGATTGGAACGAAGTACTATTAAAAGACTGGGCTGCCAATCTGCTAAAAACACTGCTTCTACCGGGCGTGGTGGCGCACGCCTTTAATCCCAGGACTCAGGAGGCAGAGGCAGGCAGGTCTCTGTGAGTTTGAGGCCAGCCTGGTCAACAAAGAGAGTTCCAGGCCAGCTGAGGCTGCAGGGAGTCTCTAAACACCAAAAACAAAACAACAAAAAACCCCCACTGCTTCTAGGCTGGCTGATATGCAGCCACATTACCTGAAATGTTAGATTGTAAAGATTCTCAAGGTCCTTTTTGAAAAAAATAAATTTAACATTAATATAGGGAAATGATTTTTTTTTCTTTGAAACACAGTCTTATATGTATCCTAAGCTGGTCTCAAGCTATATAGAAGTGTGCTATGTAGCCCAAAACCTCCACCTCCCAGGTGCTGGAATTTCCGGTGTGCACTATCATACCCAGTTTTAGGTGGTAGAGCGGAGGGAGCCCAGGCTTCGAGCATCAGGCAAGCGCTCCACCAAATCAGCTACATTCCCAGCCCACAAAGATGTAAGTTCTGATCAGAGAAAAGATGGGAAACTTTGAAACATGGAGCATGGGGGGAAGGGGGGAAGAAAACCTGCTGATAGGCACGAAGGCAGCTGGGAGACCATCCACAGTGAATATCTCAGCCTCCCTGTGAAGAAAGGCAGGGCCCAGCTTCTTTCTTATACCAACTGGCTCCTTAAAGAGCTCAGTATGCTCAAGACAGTTAACTACATTAAAGTTTAAGTAAGCCTTTATGAGCTTCCCTAAGAATCTAATCCTTTAAAACTGAGTTCTAAGCCATTATTTACAAGTGAACTTTGAGAGCTTGGTTGAGTCTCAACTTTTTAAATTTGACAGAAAAAAAATCTAAAACTGTACAAATGCTCATGCATAGAAAACCTCTCTCTCTCTCTACACAGTGAAAAAGCAATTCAAAATGTTTTCAACCTCTTTACAAACTGGCCTTTCTCTATCTGCTTTGTACTACATACAACCAGTATATTGAATGAGTACTAACACCCTAATTTGTTGAAAGAATATTGGGTGAAGATGCTTGATTCTTTTTTTAGTATGCTTAAAATCATCTGATTTCATAGTGACCTAGAAGTCTAAAAAAAAAAAAAACAGCAAAAACTGGCTATCTTTATCTTTATATTGTTTCCTTACAAATAATAAACACTGCAAGAAAACCTTGAGCTTCCTCTATATAATCTAATCTGGGGGGCAAGCCCCACATTAACCATCACTTCACTCCAAAGGAAAACACTGATACACTGTTAAGCACTCTGATGAAAGACTGATTTTCTTGTCTAAGCTGCTTCAATATTTGTGTGTCCAGGAACAGCTACCAGCATGGGGAGCAGGACAAGCTCTCAGAAAGGAACCAATGCTCCAAACCATCATCAATGACCTAGCCTTGCTGAGGTGACAGTGAACCAGGCTAGACCACATGAGAACGACAAAATTGCTGGTGTGCATCTCTCTCTCTCTGCAAATGCGTGCATGTGACTTGATGCCAGGCCTTTCTGAGGATTACATGGCAAACACACACCTGTGCTTCTTTGCCTCATGGTATGCATTGTTTAAATTGGGAGCTGATTAGTACTTTTCAAAAAAAATCAATCTATATCACAGATATGTTTGGGTAAAACTCGACACGTTCTGGCTACCCTCATACTTCCTCACTCAAAGCGTCTGTGTAACTTTTTTTGTTGTTTTGTTGAGACAGGATCTCACTAGGCTGGAACTCACTAGGCTGGATCTCACTGGCCTGGAACCCACTATGTAGAACAGGCTGGTCTCAAACTCAAGAGATCCACCTGCCTTTGTCCCCTGAATGCCTTGTGTCTTTTGACTTGGTATTCTGTAGAAACAAGACTGGAACTGGTAAGAAAATTAACTCAAACCCAAGAAAATATTTATCAGCTATGATTATAGCTTGGCCATGACTCATGACAAAACCAACTATGGGCTTTTTTTTTTTTTTTTGGCCTTTTTGAGACAGGGTCTCCCTTTAGCCCCAGCTGTCCTAGAATTCAGAACTCAGGCTAGCCTTGAATTCACAGAGATCCATCTGCCTCTGCCTCCCAAGTGCTGGGATTAAAGATATTCACCACCTGGCCTTTTTTTTTTTTTTTTTACAGGATCTCACTATATAGTCTTGGCTGACCTGGAACCTGCTATGTAGACCAGTTTGGCCTCAAACTCACAGAAATCTCCCTGCCTCTGCTTCCCAAGTGCTGGAACTAAAGATGTGCCTCATCACACCCAGCACTTTTCTTATCCTCACAGATTCTTAAGTATGGTGTTTGGAAAAATACAAAACACTTGACTAAGCAAGAACTTGGAAATAATAATAATAATAATAATAATAATAACAAAAAGAACCACCTTACAAGTCAAATGTCCCCAAACAAGATTTAGAGAAATTTATTTAGTTTCCATGAAGACAACTAACTACTAAACCTGTAAGTGGTAAAGAGCTTATGAAACTGCATAACGCATTTTAGCAATGAGCCCAGGACAGTCCAACCATCGTGCTGCAGCACTTCCTGAGAATGCCAGGAGGCTCCCCTTAGCCGTGAGGCTCCACTCTATCACAGAGTCAGGACCTGATGCTAGGTTAAAGTCAGCACTCAAAAAAATATTCAAGAAATACTAAACCAGACCCTTTAAACTTACAGAAACTCACTCTAATGAAAATTATGAGATAAGAAAATGGGACCTTCAAGTGTGTGCTGAACACCACGCAGCCAGTCACTAGTCCTCAACCATGTACTTGACACTGTTTCAACTGCTCAAGTCTGCACACAAAGGAACATGTAGTTGTATGGTTACTATCGTTTCATGTCCTAAAATTGTAAGGCTCTATTATACAACAACTGAAAAGATTTGGTACCTACTTCTAATTATTCAAGGGTAAATGAAGAAAACCTTTAACCTTGTACCATATAAAATTGCTGTTTTGTATGTTAAAGTTAAACCACTGAATTTTTTTAAAAGAAAGTTTTCATCTATGGAAACATACACCAGAACCACTGTTTTCTAAACAAGATAGTAAATATCTGATTTACAAAATTAATCATCTTGTCATCTGTATAAATTATGTAAAGCCTCTACTGTTTCTTAATTAGGGAACACTTTTTTTTTTAATAGAAAATGCTCTGAATGATACGAAAGCTGGTGCTTCATTCAGTAATGGTCTGGGGATGAGGATGGGAGACAAAACTCACACCCCAATTTGGTTAACTATACTTTGAGACATGTCCTGTCAGGTCAGTGTATGAGTTTGTTTGTTAACCCAGATCATACACAATTTGAATTTCTTGATAATCTGCTGCTGCTGTTACTGTTACATTCCCCACAGACTCCCCCCCCCCCCCCCGCCAGGCCTCAGCTTTGTGGATCATCATAGTATTCAGAGCTCTTTAAAATATTTGATTTTATGTGTATGAGTGCCTACATTTATGTCTATATACTTCATGTCTGCAATGCCCATGGAGGCCAGAAGAGGGCACTGGATCCCCTGGAACTGGAGTCACAGGCAGTTGTGAGCCACCACACAGGTGCTGGGAACTGAACCCAGGTCCTCTGCGAGAACATCAAGTGCTCTTAACCACTGGGCCATCTCTTCAGCCCCAGTACCCAGAGCTTTTATGGTTACAGTAACAGCAGAGCATTATTAGAGACTGCCATCCATATCCAACCATTCTCTAAATTGCTATCAACTGTCATAGACTTCACTGTGACCACAGGTTAGGATAGGCTTCTAAAATTAGTTTGTGTGGTTTTGAAGGACAACCCTCACACCTGTGCTATGATTGAGGGTACTGTTGGGTCCATTTCCCCTCGACTTAGCTCTGTCCTTGGCTCTTATTAGCCTTTATTTAGAATGGGTTTTGATCTTCCCTGAGGTTCATTTTGCAAACTCAGCTCTGCAGAGCAACATTTCTCAAGCCACACTGAAGATCTCTTGGACCAGCAGAATCCTGTAGGGCCATGTTGGCTTCTATCTTTCTCATTTGCAGTATATCCCAGTTTAAAATCATATAAGAAATCAGAAGATCCTTCAGAAGACAGTAACAAAACATCTGAATAATCCCCCAAAATTGAGAGCATAAAAAAATTCAAGCATAATACCATCATAATTCTAAACAATATAACTGGAAACGTGCTTTGTGCCAACTTTACCAACAGCAGTCAATTTGGAACTGATGTACTATTAGCAATTTTTATATGACACAATATACAATTAACAAATACTGACAATTGACTACATGGTATGACCTGTCTTGTAACTATATAGGTACCTAGAAAGACTAATTTGAAAAATGGAATTCACGAATTTCAAAGACCATAGCAGAGAAGGAATCAGGTGTCAAATTCTATTATTTAAAAAAAAATCTATTAAAATCCATTAAACATATATATCCCCCATGTTATAGTTATACAGATTGAATTTGGAAAACAGTAAATGGATCCTTAAAAGACTTCTTGAACTAAATTTTGTTTGTCTCCTTCTTTTTGGTCTTTTTTGAGACAGGGTCTCCCTGTAGCCCCAGCTGGCCTGGAAGCTGCTATGTAGACCAGGCTAGCCTTGAACTCAGAGATCTGCCTGCCTCTGCCTCCCAAGTGCTGGGATTAAAGCTGTGTTTCTCCACACCCAGCTTGAACTAAATTTGTAATGTTGTACGGTCAAAGTCCAGCATTTAAGAATACATTTTTCATTGATTCTAACTTCTAAAAGTTAAATCTCCCCTACCTTTGCCATATATTATCTTGAAGCTTCAAGAGGCTTTTTCTATTTATGATAAATAACAAACATTTATTTATAATGTCTCTACAGCACCCCACACACATTATTCTCACTTGAGAGAGAAAAAAAAACAGTAAAATGAAGTGTAATGTTAATAACTAAAAGGTAATATTTTTTGTGTGTGCATTTAATGTAAAACATTAAAATCCTGTGTCACCAGACTGCTGTTCTACACAGAAAAAGCAGTGCAGTGCTAGTCACCGGTCAAGTTAGGTGTCGCCACCCACAGCTGGCGGACCAAAGGTCTCTCTAGTGCGCATTAGCTGGACATCCTTGTCAGCCATGCACGTGTCACAGCCCCACACCGCAGATGCCTCTGCGGTCAGGAGCCCGTAGGCTGTCTCGGTCATCCCCGTGCAGATCCGATGGAACCATTTCTGACAAGACGCCTCACACAGGATGGCGTCCTGATCATCATTGACTTCGTTTGTACAAATCCCACACGGGTACACAGGGTCAGAAGACGAGTGGCCATGCCGGCTGGGGTGCAGGGAGGACTTACTGCTTTTCTCGGGGGCGCACATGTCTGCTGCACTCCGGGGCTGCCGGGGCTTGTTCTGCGTCCCATTGGCATGGCTGTTGTTCATGGTTTCCGTGCTGCTTGAACGGCTGTTCTCTTGAGTGGCTGCGTTATTCCGATTGACGTTTTTTAATTCGATATTACTGTTGGCAGTGTCCTCCATGTTTAAATGAGGTGGGTGAGCTGAGGAATTCTGATGAGTGGTTTTGGTTGCTCCTTGACTAAAATCTTGTTTTGGAGGGGGAGCTTTTGCTTGACCAAACGTGTTTGTTGGTGGAATAAAAGAATGATTAGATTCTAACTGAGAAGTAAAATTTGAATTATTGCCAGGGACAAAATTTGGTGCCAATTCAGGGTTAGGTACCTGGCCAGCATTCTGTGGAGGAATCTGACTGAAGTTTTCAGCAGGGTTCTGTCTAAAATGTTGATTGGGCATGTTGACACTCTGAGCCAGTACATTATTATAAGATGGATTTCCAAAACTCGAGCTGTCATGTGGCCCAAAGTTAAAAGCATGAGGTCGATTAAAACCCATGCCCAAGGGATTCTGAGGAAATGGGTGTGGCTGATTCCTGAGTGAGTAAGGACCACAGTAGGGGGAAGACATTCTTGGGGGCACGTGAGGGGGCATTCTGAACGTGCCGTACCCTCCAAAGCCCGGATAGCCAGGGCCGAGATATGGACTGGACGAAGGCAGTGGTTTGTAGGAAATAGTATTGTAGTTGTCATCAAACGGATTGGCAGCCACTAGGTGGTCAGAGTTGGGATTTGGTGGTGGAGCGTACTCAGACAGTGGAGGAAAGGAAGGTCCCTGAAGAAAGAGTATAAAGGAAAACATGTTCTTGATCAAAGAAGCCATGATAATTGCCCTGTGATCACAACACCCAGAACCTGGCTTTGGTTAAATCTCTCACAGTGTCAGGAAAATTTATGTTTTTCAATGATAGTCTGTTGATATTTAATAATCAAAATATGTACATTTCTCTCACTTGGGAAAGGAAACAAGACATATTTCCCTTGGTCAAACTACTTCCAAGTCCATTAACTCTTCTCACTGTCTTAATTTTCATGTAGTATGTTTGTCTATAAAACACATCACAAATAGCAAATAAACCATAAAGGCTTGTATGTAGAACTATTTATTTATAGCCACAACTTACAGCAAGAGAGACTGTTTGCTTCATGGTATGCACACAATACTGATTTACCATAATAACTGGAGCATTACTTCAGGTTTAAATTCTTTTTGGATGTTTAAATAGAATTATAGGTAGCCAGAGGTGGTGGCACACATTTTTAATCCCAGCACTCGGGAAGGGGGGGGCAGAGGCAGACAGATCTCGGTAAAATCCAAGGCCAGCCTGGTCAACACAGTGAGCCGCAGCTATGGGGAGACCCCATCCCAAAAAGATCAAAAAGAAAAAGAAAAAAAAAAACCCACAATGAGTGCAGACAGCTGAAGCAGATAGGAAGCAAAGCCTACAACAAACGTAAAGTTCACTTACCAGCCTGGTCATACCCACAAATAAAAACATTTACTAGGGACTGAGGAAAAGGCTCGCAGTTAAGAGCACTGCTGCTCTTACAGAGGACTTGGGCTCGGTTCCTAGCATCCACATGGTAGTTCACAATTGTCTGTAGCTTCAGGGGATCTGATGCACTCTTCTGGCCTCCATAATTACTGAACACATATGGTATATATATATACGTACATGCATGCACACACATATACATAAAATTTTAAATCTTTTAAAAAAGAAATTAAATGGTTACTTTTTAGAAATATCCATTCACCTGTGTGTTTGCCTTGCGCTTTTTCTTATCTGGGCTTCCTAGTTGTGTGTTTGCACCTCCTAACCCATCCAGTCCACCGTCACCACCAAAAAAAAAAAAAAAAAAAAAAGTCCTCAGCCCTCAGAATATTTCCATTTGTAAGTGAAACTGATTCAGATCTCAGTAATATTTAGGCAGGATGGAAAGACAGGAAAGGCAACAGGATTATGAGAAGGGACAGAGCCCTTCGCTTGGGTCTGGCTGAAGCCTCTCAGCAGCAAAGCAGCAAGAACTCAGTACAACTATGGACTACTTAAGACCTCCCCCTCCCCAGCTACACACCAGCAGTTTCCTAGGAATCTCACCAGAAGCCCATTTACAAAGAAGAGGCACACACTAAACCCCTTGTGCAGCCCTAGAAGCTCCTGGTCTCACTCCATCAGATTACGATTCCATCAAAGGCACATCCACAACATACTGGACTCTCTCTTAACAAAAGGAGGAAAAAGAGGGAAGAAGATAGCAACATTTTGAGATGTAACTCGAAAGCCACCAAAAGGATACATACGGCCATTCAAAGACCCTTAAATGTAAGCATGGGTGTGGTACACACCTTTAGTCCCAGCACTCAGAAGGCAGAAGCAGGCGGATATCTGTATGCATATATGCCATATGTGTGCAGGTGCCCACAGAGGCCAGAGGAGAACATGAAATCTCCATGACCTGGAGTTACAGGTGACTGTGGGTGCTGTGAAAGGGAAGAACAGTCAGCACTGTAACTTGCTGAGCCAATTCTTCAGCCCTGCACTGGCTACCCTTGCAGAGGACCCAGGTTTGATTTCTAGCACCCACAGCGGCTAACAAACACCAGAAACTCCAATTCTAGGGGAATCCATCGCCCTTTTCTGTGCCAGGGGCACTGCATGATGGGGGTGCAGTCACATACATGCAGGCAATACATTCATACACATAAAATAAAATACATTTAGTAAAATCTCTAACTCTTCTTCATACTGGCTAATCTTGAAATTCTTTTTGGCCTCAAAGTCACAAATCCCAGTTTAGCCTGAGTCAAGTCTCTAAAAGATTAGGGAACTCCTGCAGCCGCAGAGTGATGCTGTGGAGCTGCGTCTCTATCTCCAGGATTGACAGTTCCTGGTATATTCATCTCTTTTTATTTTTATTTATCATTTGTGTGTATATGTGTGTGTGGTGTTGTGTGTACACAAGCCATGTGCCATATTATTATACTATTATTAGTGTGTGTGTTGTTGCATGTATTCATGGTGCAGGACACTGCATGTAAGTCAAACAACAACTTGGAGGAATTAACCTTCTACCATGGGATCCTGGGATCAAAACCGGGTCCATCAGGCTTGCATAGAAAATACCTTTACCCACCAAGCTATCTTTTTGGCCAAAATATATATTTACCCTGTTGTATTAACCTTCCTCTTTGCTACGACAAAACACTTCATGTAACTTTAGAGATGCAAGAGTTACTCTTCAAGCTCACAGTTTCAGTGGGTTCATGCACGGCTGCCTGGCCCATCCATTATGTGGAACATCATGGGAGTAAGGTGAGGGAGAAGAGGTTCTTCACCTCAAGGAGGAGGGGATGTCCAGGGCAACCAGGAGACCTGGGATTAGGGATAGCCTCCAATGGCACACTCTTAGGGACTGACTTCCTCCAGCTAGACCTACCGCCTAAAGTTTCCAGAACCTCCCAAAACAGCACCACCATCTTGGGATCAAGTGTGCAACATTAGCCTAGCCATGCAGCACCCAAGTCTCAGTCTGTGATCTCCAGCTCTACAGGGTCCTTCCTCCAACCCTCCGGCTTCCAGTGACCCCTACTTCTTCTTCTCTTGGCTCACCAAATCCTACATGTTATTTCTCCATGTTACCTCACTTTTGCCTTTTCAGTTGAATACATTTTTAAAATGAAAAATGATTATTTCATTTAAGTAACTTTTAAAATATTTATAATACTTTTATTTATGTGTGTATGTGTGTGCCTGTGAGTGCATGCCATGTTCACAGTGCCACGGAGGCCAGAAGACAGCATCGGATGCCCTGGAAGTAGAGTTATGGTGCCACGGAGGCCAGAAGGCAGCGTCGGACGCCCTGGAAGAAGAGCGACAGGCAACTGGAAGCTGCCCACTCTGGGTGTTGGGAATTGAACTCAGGTCCTCTAGAAGAGCAATAAGTGCTCTTGATCACTGAGCCATTTTTCCAGTCCCTGATTTATTTTACCTATAGTCATGTGTGTATGTGCATTTGTATGTGTGTATGGGCATGTACATATTTGAGTGTAGGTACCTATTGAGTCCAAAAGAGGGTTTTAGATATCATGCTAAGCTGGAGTTACAAGAAGTTTTGAATAGGGAGCTATCTCTCAAGCCTTATTATTATTATTATTATTATTATTATTATTATTATTTATATATAGGGTCTCCCTGGCTGGCCTTGAACCTATGACCCTCAGGCTCCATGGCCACCATACCTGGAGCTTCAGCTCAACTTTTGTTTAACTAATCTCTTATATAAAATTACATTATTATAAATTAAATTAGGGGCTAGCAAGACAGCTTATCAGGTAAAGGCACTTGCCACCAACCCTGACAACTTAAGTTAGCTCTTCAGAACCTACATGGTAGAAAGGGAAGACACCTGAAGGTTGTCCCTTGACCTCCCACATGTGTGCCATGGCAAACACCCACATCAAACACACACAGAAAATCAGTAAATGTAGTCAGCTAGATTACATTGTTACAGGAGTGATTAATGGTTTCCTACTGAGAAGATAAGATGCAACAGATTTTAGGATGGCTCAACATGTTTATTTCTCTTAAGCTGGCAGACAACGTGCTTGGTCAGATTCAAGTTTCTGGTTTTCACAAGTTTGCTAAATAGGCAATGGATCTTGTCTTCCACTAGGAGGCATAGCATTTCTGGTTTTTAAAAAATATTTATTTAAAAATATTTATTTATTTTTAAATATACATATGTATCGTTTTTATTTTATGCGAATGAGTATATTGCCTGCATGTGTGTAAGTGCACCTGCATTGTGCAATGGCTGCAGAGGCCAGAAGAAGGGGTTAGATTCCCTGGAACTGGAGTTATAGATGGTTGTTAGCTGTTATGTGGGTGCTAGGAATCGAACCCTGGTCCTCTACAAGGAAATGCTCTTAATGCTGAGCCATTTCTCTAGTCCTTTTTTTTTTATTTTAACGTGTGTGTGTGTTGTTTGTAAGCGTGCACGCCACAGTACAAGTCAAAGAGCAACTTTCAGGAGCTGATTTTCTGCTTGCAGCATGTGGGATCCTGGACTTGAACTCGGGTCACCGGCCTGGATACAAGCTGAGCCGTTTCACTGCCCTCGGACATTTTACTTTCGTGCTTCTTTTAATTTTCTATTGTGTAAATTAACACATATCTAGCCTCTCAAAATAATGTCCGTTCCAGGGTTGGGGTGTAGCTCAGTGGGAGGGCTCTTGCACAGCATGAGCAACGCCTTGGGTTGGATCATCCTAAAGTCCATTTTAACAGATGGAGAGGATACTTCCTAACTCATTCCATGAAGCTAGTATTACCCGTGGTACAAAAGTCAGATGAAAATATAACAAAAACACTTCAAACTAAACCAAACCAACCAAACAACAACAAACATCCCCCAAACAAGCAAACCGGTATACCAGTGTCTCTTTGGAATATGGACACAAAGCATTTACAAGGAAATGCTACCAGATGAACTCAGCAGCACATCAAAAGAGCACATGGGATACAGGAGGGTTTCCCCCAAAAGCAGAGGGGTGACTCAACACATGAAAATCAAACAATTTAACACACTGTTTTACAATACAGAAGGAAAAATAATCTTACACACGATCATGTCAATTGATGTAGACAAACATCTGATGATTCCAGAATTTTTTCATGATTTTAAAAAAGTCACCTTGGGGCTGGAAAGATGGCTCAGCAGTTAAGAGTGTCAACTGCTCTTGCAGAGGACCTGGGTTTGATTCCCAGCACCCACATGGCGGCTAAGAACTGTCTTTAAGCAGGGTGTGGCAGTGCATGCCTTTAATCCTAGCACTTGGGAGGCAGAGGCAGGTGGATCTCTATGAGTTCAAGGCCGGCCTGGTCTATAGAGTGAGTTCCAGGCCACCTGGGGCTATAGGGAAACCCTGTCTCCAAAATACCAAAAAAAAAAAAAAAAAAAGTCACATTGGTGTGGCTACCTCATACCTATACTCTCAGCACTTGCAAGGCCAAGTCAGGTCAGCTGGACCTACGGAGGGAGACTCTGACTTGGCCAGGTCAGGCCAGGCCAGACCAAACCAAACAACTCAACTCAACTAAACGAAGAGAATGGAACTTTCCCATCCTGATGAAGGACACCCATGAAACAGCTAACACCACACCTCAGGGTCAAAGACTAAAAGCTGTCCTCTTAAGGTGAGAAAGGAGATAAGGGTGCCTGCTGATCAATACTGTACTAGAAGTTCTAACCAGAACTAGGAAGAAAAGAACAAAAGACACCCAGTAAAGCTAGATGTGGTAGCACCATCCCATAATGTCAGCTTAGGGGCTGATGCAGGAGAATCTTGAGTTACGGGCCATAAAGCAAGACCTTCTCCCCAGAACACAGGGAGGAGGAAAGGAAAGAGGAGGGAGGAGGGTAAATTCAAACCAGAAAATGAAGTAGAATGAAGGGCTAGTGAGACTGCTCGGGGTTAGGGCTATTGCAGGGGCCAGAGTTCAGTTTCTGGCACCCACATCAAGTGGCCCATAGATACCTGTAACTTCAGCTCCAGGGTATCAGATGCCCCCCCTCTTTTTTTTTTTTAACCACTCAGACTGCATTCTCTCCCTCTACTCTCCAGAAGGAGAGAAGAACGCAGATGCCCTCTCTAGTCTCCAAAGGCACCTGTACATACATGCACTTACCAGCACACAGATACCCAGACATAATATTTGGGGGCGGGTCTTTTCGAGACAGGGTCTCCCTGTAGCCCCAGCTGTCCTGGAACTCACTCTGTAGACCAGGCTGGCCTTGCACTCACAAAGATCCACCTGCCTCTGCCTCCCAAGTGCTAGGATTAAAGGCATGCGCCACCACGCCCAGCTCCACACATAATTTTTTAAAAAATCTTAAAGTCGGGCTGGAGAGATGGCCTAGTGGTTAAGAGCACCGACTGCTCTTGCAGAGGACCCGGGTTCGATCCCCAGCACCCACATGGCGGCTAAGAACCGTCTGTAACTCCAATTCCAGGAGAACTCCAGTTCCAGGGGAATCCGAGACCCTCTTCTGACCTCCGCGGCATTGCACGACACGGGTGCACAGACCTGCATGCAGACAGTACATTCATACACATACAAAGATAAATAATAATAAAAAAAATTTTTAAAAAATTAAAAAAATACCAAAATAAATAAATAGAGAAATAATAAATAAATAAATAGAGCTATATATAAAACTCAGTGGTAGAGTGCTTGCTAGGCCCTGAGTTCAAGCCTCAGTAACACACACACACACACACACACACACACAAACACACACACCGGATGTAGTGAGTGTCTCTTGCTTGTAATCCATTAGGAGGATCTCCATGAGCTCGAGGCCAATCTGGGCTACGTAGCAAGATCTCAAAAAAAAAAAAAAATAGAATGAACAAAAAACAAAAGGCAATACTGTTTTGAATTTAGGAAATATAAGAAAATAAAAATTCCCATAGTACCATACAGAGATAACAATTTGTGTCTTGATAGAGCTCTATCAATCCTCAATTCATAGTGATTTTCTTCCCCTAAGACAGGGTCTTACTGTGTAGCCCTAGCTGACCTAGAACTCATATTTTAGACCAGGCTGACCTGACCTGGAACTCATGGAGATCCACCTGCCTCTGCCCCCTGGTGCTGAGATTAGTGGTATGTACCTGGCTGTTTGTCCTTTATTCATTTCAACGCTCTATATATTAAGGATATATACTAACATGAAGTCAATGACACTGCTGTTCTTCTTCCAGGGAAAGCCATGGAGGCTTCAGGATCCTCTTCCCAGTCTCAAGGCAACAGTCGACTCCATGGTGAAACAGAAGGTCTAGACTGTATGTTTGCTTTCTCAAATCCTCTGGGCACAGCCTGTGGGGAGGTGGGCTCAGCACAGGTGGGACAGATGAAGGTCCTGCTCGGCTCATGCAGCATGATGGCTGCTTCGCAGCTGCAGCAAGGAAGAGATAGTCTACTTGTACACATGCACATGTGCATCTTCCAATCTGTCCCCCATGCTTTTTAGCTGAGTTGATCCTCAGTTGTCCCCAGATTTCAAGAAAGTTTTAGGGGCTTGGGCTGGAAGTAGGGAGATTTCCTTTGTGTGGAGAATGGGGNGGAGAGATGGCCTAGCGGTTAAGAGCGCCGACCGCTCTTACAGAGGACCCGGGTTCGATCCCCAGCACCCACATGGCGGCTGAGAACCGTCTGAAGCTCCAATTCCAGGAGAACTCCAGTTCCAGGGGAATCCGAGACCCTCTTCTGAACTCCGCAGCGTTGCACGACACGGGTGCACAGACTTGCATGCAGACAGTACATTCATACACATACAGAAATAAATAAAATTAATTAAAAAAATTTAAAAAAAAAGAAAAATGAAGGAAAGAAAAAAAAAAAGGATTCTTACCAGTCAACAAAGCCAGATAAACAACCCAACTAAAAATAGCCAAAGGATTGAATAGACATTTCTCCAAAGATGATAGACCAACATCTAATAAGCATATGAAAAGATACTCAGCATCATTAGTCATTATGGAAATGCAAATCAAACCCACAGTGAGATACCACTTCAAACCAATGGGATGGTAACAATCAGAAAGACTGAACAAGTGTTGGCAGAGATGTAGGGAAATTGGAACCCTCACGCTCAGCAGGTGGGAATGTAAAATAGTTCAGCCACTGTAGAAAACAGTTTGGTATTCCTCAGAGTTAAACATAAAGTTACCATATGATCTAGCCATTCCCTGCCCAAGTACCCAAGGGAAATGAAAGCTTGTTGGCATAAAACCTTACAGAAATATACACAGCAGTTCTAACCATAGTAATCCCACCAAAGGGGAACCCCCAAATATCCATCGACCAGTGAATGGATTAACAAAGCATGGTATAAGAGGATGATGCTACCCAACCAAAAAAATAAGAAAGGGCTGGGGATGCAGCCTAGTGGGAGAGTGGTTGGCTCTCAGGCACGAAGCCTGGCTGAGTTCCATCCCAGCACTGCATAAACAACGTATGATCGTGCATTCCTATAATCCCAGAGCTGGGAGGTGTGGCAGTAGGATCAGAAGTTCAAGGTCATCCTGGGCTACAAAGAGTTTGAGATCTGAAATATTATACTAAATGAAATAACACACACACACACACACACACACACACACACGCGTGCGCGCGCGCGCACACACACACACACACACGCAGACACACACACACACACACGCACGCACGCACGCACGCACGTGCGCGCACCATGGCTCTTGTATGTAAAATGTCCAGAACGAGAAAGCTTACAGTGCCATAGCAGACAAACGGCTGCCAGACCATTGGGAGGAGGGTAAATTAGGTTTCTTTGGGGGGCAGTGGAAAGCATTCTGGAATTAGGAAGAAACGACGGCTGTACATACTAAACCCCACTGCTCTGTACATTCTAAAAGGGTTAAAGTGTTGCATCTGTATTATGTGAATGTTATCTCAATTCAGAAATAAAATTTAGGGCCAGGGAGATAGTTCAATTAGCAAAGTACTTACCATAGAAGGGAGGACCTGAGTTTGATCCTCAGAAACTACTTAAAAAATCAAAAGCTGGGTATCTTTAGGCCAGCACTGGAGAGGTAAAGAGGTGACCTGTGGGGCTCACTGTCCAGCCTAGAAGAATCAGCACGTTCCAGCTAATGAGGGACCGGGTCTCACAAAAAGGTGAACAGAGTCTAAGGAACAGCACCAGAACAGGGCCTGCACCCCGCCCCCCTAACCCAATGAGATTTAATTTAAACAACCATTATTACCTCTCAGTCTGTGGTTCAGATCTGCTCAGGATGGCAATTCAATGTCAAAATGTCATTACTTGAGTCTTTATTTGGAATCCCTGAGGAAAAGCTCCTAAGCTCATTCTTTTTTACTGTGTGTGTGTGTGTGTGTGTGTGTGTGTGTGTGTGTGTGTGTCTTTTTGATACAGGGTCTCCCTGTAGCCCCAGCTGTCCTGGAACTCGCTATGTAGACCAGGCTGGACTAGAACTCACAAAGATCCGCCTGCCTCTGCCTCACAAGTGCTGGGATTAAAGGCATGCGCCACCATGCCCCACTTGATTCCTTTTTTTAAAAAAAAAAAAAGCAAGAAGAGCTGGGCATGGTGGCGCACACCTTTAATCCTAGCACTGGGAGGCAGAGGCAGGCGGATCTTTTTGAGTTCAAGGCCAGCCTGGTCTACAGAGCGAGTTCCAGGACAGCTGGGGCCACAGGGAGAACCTGTCTTGAAAAGACCAAAAAAAAAAAAAAAGCAAGAATATAATGTATTAATAAAAGATCTTTATTTATGGGGTTTTTGTTTGCTTATATAATATGTAGTTAGTAAACAAATATATAAAATATATATATATATTATATATATATATATATATATATATAAACAATAATAGAGTAAAAGAGACAGACAGACAGCCTGGCCTTGATCTCCCAGAGAACCCTGCCTCGTGCCTCCTGAGTGTCGGATTTAAGCATGTGCCACCACGCCTGGCTTGTTATAGATTTTTATCCGATGCAGGGCCAGCCTCCTGTGCGCCAGGCCGCCCTGGAACTTTCATGAACTTCTCCTCTTGCTTCCATCCCCCACGTGCTAGGATTACACGCATGCATCTGTAAATTACACTTGATTTATGTGGTGCTGGGGATAAGCCCAGGCCTTCCTGGATGCTGGGCAGTCACTCTACCAATTGAGCTGTATCTCCAGCTCCATGGTTTTGTTGTTTTTAAATTTATTTAATTATTTATTTTTTTTTATTATTTTTTTTATTGTATAGTGTTTCACTCATGTATGTAAGTGTACTTGTGCATGCAATACATGTGGAGAACAGAAGAGAGCATCAGCTCTTGGTACTGGGAACCAAACTTGGGTCCTCTGCGGGGGCAGCCAGCACCCTTAACCATTGCGCTAACCTACCCAGTCCCGTGGGGGCCCCCCCCCCCCCCCCGTTAACTTCTTTTTTTAGTCTTTTTTTTTTTATTCTTTTTGAGGCAGGTCTCCCTGTAGTTCCAGCTGGCCTGGAACTTGCTACGTAGACCAGGCTGGCCTTGTCAGAGATCAGCCACCTGCCTCTGGCTCCCAAATGCTGGGATTAAAGGTGTGTACCACTACACCCAGTTTAAAACAGTGGTCCTCTTATAACCTCTAAAGGCACAGAATTAAAGGGGGGGGGGCTTACCTTTTCCTTTTGTTTTGAGACAGGGTCTCACTATGTAGCCCTGGCTAGCCTAGACTGCCCTTATACTCCATGTGGCTCCCTCTCTGATCTTATGCATTAATAATTCCAGCCTCTTCTGTTTGTCTTAAAGCTTTTGGGATGGTAGCTGTTTCCTACAGATGCCACATTCATCAAAAATTTAATATTCTATTCTTGTTACTTATATTCACCATCTGTTAATGACTGTCAAAACACTGGTGTGGTTTCCGGCTCCAGCCAGGTTCTGACTAATCAGCACCTGAAGTCCCACCAGTCAGACACAACTTCAACATGAAGTCTATGCCTCCTCCAAGGTCCAACTTACTATCTATTGTTCTACCCTCCTGTCTGTGTACATAAAATAGATAGTAATGCCTTTACAAAAGATACTACATTTGAAGTAACAGCATTAGAATTGAAATTCTTGGGCTGGAGAGATGGCCTAGCGGTTAAGAGTGACGACCGCTCTTGCAGAGGACCCGGGTTCAATCCCCAGCACCCACATGGCAGCTGAGAACCGTCTGTAACTCCAATTCCAGGAGAACTCAAGTTCCAGGGGAATCCGACACCCTCTTCTGACCTCCGAGGCATTGCACGACACAGGTGCACAGACCTGCATGCAGACAGTACATTCATACACATAGAAAATAAATAAATAAAAAAGAAATTCATTAGAGCTTAATAAAACCAAAAGAAAGTAAACTAAAGAATACTGTTTTCTTCACCAAGGGGAAATTTCCCTTTTATTTTTTCTTTCCTTTCCTTTTCTCTTCTTTCTTTTTTAGACGGGGTCTCATGTGTCCCAAGATGACCTTGAACTTCTGGTCCTTCTGTCTTCCTCTCTCCAGCACTGGGATTATAAACTCTCCTCCCGACTCCTAATTATGTGGTGCTGGGGAGCAATCCAGGGCTTCACTCCATGCTAGGTAGGCCCTCTACCAACTGGGCAACATCCTCAGCTCAGAAAACTTTCTACAAGAATCCTCTAAGACCTAAGATAAAAACATCATGGGATGGAGAGATACCTCTTACAAAGGACTTGGGTCAGTTCCAGCACCACATGGTGGCTAACAACCATCCATAATGCCAGGGGATACGAACCCTCTTCTGACCTTCATGGGTACTTCATACACATGGCATACTTAAATGCAGCAAAACATTCACATACATAAGATAAAAATAAAATAATTAAAAAACTAAACATTATTTTCCAGCAAGCTACACACAAAGCCACCTAAAATTCATTTTTAAAAGATTTTTAAGCCAGGCGTGGTGGCGCACACCTTTAATCCTAGCACTTGGGAGGCAGAGGCAGGAAGATCTTTGTGAGTTCAAGGCCAGTCTGGTCTATAGAGCGAATTCCAGGACAGCTGGGGCTACAGGGAGACCCTGTCTCGAAAAAAGACAACAAAAAAAAGATTTTTAAATTTAGCCAGGCATAGTTATGCATGCCTTTAATCCCAGCACTCGGGAGGCAGAGGCAGGTGGATCTCTGAGTTCCACGCCAGCTTGGTCTATATAGGGAGTTCCAGGCCAGCTGGGGCTACAGGGAGACCCTGTCTCGAAAAAAGACAACAAAAAAAAGATTTTTAAATTTAGCCAGGCATAGTTATGCATGCCTTTAATCCCAGCACTCGGGAGGCAGAGGCAGGTGGATCTCTGAGTTCCACGCCAGCTTGGTCTATATAGGGAGTTCCAGGCCAGCTGGGGCTACAGGGAGACCTTGTCTCAGAAAGACCAAAAAAAAAAAAAAGATTTAAAAAATGATAATTAGGTGTACATGCATATATGTATGCACACTTGTGTACAGGTGTCTGCTGAGGGCAGGAGAGGGTATCAGATTCCCTAGAGATGGAGTTATAGATGCCTGTGAGCCAACCAATGTGGGTGGTGCTGGGAACTGAACCCGGGTCCTCTGCAAGAACAGCAAGTGCTCTTAACCACTGAGCCAGCTCTCCAGCTATGAAGAAAGGAATTTTACCTATCAGTGTGAACATACCATTGTGCCATTCAGCTTCAATTAAGCAAAGTAACCATCCCTCCCCCCCTGAATCTTTAGCTTGGTTTAGAAGTTGTACGCTTCCTAATAGTATCATATGAGACTCTAACCTAGCAAATGAAACAATTTTTCCTACTCAAAGATTCCAGAAATTAGAAATTAAGCATTTCCTTGCTATGAATTTATAATTTCCTATTTGTAATTTTTACTTACACAAATTAAGAAGTACCTATACTTATTTTATTTTTTATTTTATTTTATTATTTTGTTTTGTTTTGTTTTGTTTTTGTGGACAGGGTCTTCCTGTAGCCCCAGATGGCCTGGAACTCACTATGAAGACTAGGCTGGCCTCAATATCACAGAGATCTGCCTGCCTCTGCTTTCTGAGTGCCAGGATTAAAGGTGTGTGCCACCACACCTGGCTCCTTTTATGTCCTTTAAATATTCATCTTTTTCCCTTTTTTGTGGTGCTGGGGATTGAAACCAGAGCCTTGCCATCCTAGGCAAGGGCTCCACCAGTGAGCTATACTCTAGTTCTAAATACTCACCTTTTAATTTTTTTGGTTTAATTATACTAATTCTATGGGCTGAATGTTTCCCTTAACAATTCATATGCTGGGGCCAGGGAAATGGCTCAGCAGGCAAGGACACTTGCTGCCAAGCTTCATGACCCAAGTCTGATCTCCAAGACCCACATGGTATAAAAAGAAAACCAATTCCTGCAGTTGTCCTCTAATCTCTACATGTCCACTGGGCTTGGGAACCCCATGCACATAAATAAATGCAATAAGTTAATTAAAAATTCATCTGCTGAATCCTTAACCCTGATATAATGGTATTGAGAGGTAGGGCCTTGGATAGGTAACTCAGGTTAGATTATGGTATGAGGGTAAGCTGTTATATTGAAATTTTAGGCCTTAGAAGAGCATGTGTGTGCTGGAGTGCTCCAGCTCCTCTTTCTCTGGTGTGCACAAGCACATAAACACTCCACACACACACACACACACACACACACACACACACACACACACACAGAGGAGGCCACATGAATGCATGAGAAGTTGACAGTCTACACCAGGGGGCAGCTTCTTAAGGAGTAACCTAAAGACAGTTTAGTTTTAGTCTTTCCAGGAACCAGAACTGTGAGAAATAAGTATCTGAGGTGTTTTTTGTTTTTTTTTTTTTTATGTGTATGAATGTACTGTCTGTATGTAGGCTTGTGCACCCGTCTCGTGCAATGCCTCGGAAGTCAGAAGAGGGTGTCGGATTCCCCTGGAACTGGAGTTAAAGACGGTTCTTAGCTGCCATGTGGGTGCTGGGAATTGAACCCGGGTCCTCTGCAAGAGCAGTCGCACTCTTAACCCCTAGGCTATCTCTCCAGCCCAAGTATCTGAGTTTTTAAAAAGGTTTTGTGTGTGTGTTTGTATGTGTGTATGTGTGTATGTGTGATTGTATGCCATATATGTGTGGGCTCCTAGAGAGTCCAGAAGAGGGTGTAGGATCTTCTGGAGTTGGAGTTATAGGCAATTATGAGCCGCTAGACATGGATGCTGGGAACTAAACTCAGGTAGGTGCTCTTAACCACTGAGCCATCTCTCCAGCACCTAAGTATCTTCTGTTTAAGCCACACACAATATATTGTTGTAATAACTCAAGTTAAGACATTGTTCTCATGAATAATATAACTACATTATTTTATAAACATTTTTTATAAACATTTTATAACTAGCAGAATTGCTTTGCTTCACTACTATTCTAAATCAGTGAATTAGGCAGGCATGGTAGCACAGCCCTTTAATCTCTCAAGAGGTAGAGGCAAGAGGATCTGTGTTAGTTCAAGGCCAGCCTAGTGTACATAGTAAGTTCCAGGCCAACTGGGGCTACATTGTCTAAAAAAGAAAATAAAAATTAAGTAAATTATTTATTTTATAATGATTATATTTAACAACCCAAACCATGTAACATACCAGCACACGGCAGGCACTCAAACGTTCATTTTGTTTTATGATTCAACTACATCAGAATCTCATCTCATTTCAGTCAACAGAGCACATGACATCTGCCAAAACCCTGAAGTGGTGGGACACACCTGTAACCCCAGAACTCTGAGAGTAGAGGCAGGAGGAGGGTCATCAACTGGGGACCAGCCTAGGCTACACAGTGAGTCTGAGGCCAGCCTGGCTTTAGAAACTGTGTTTCAAAAGCAAACAGCAAAGAGAAACAAACAAAAACCCACCAAGCACCTAACACCCTACGGTGTGGGCACATGACTGGAATCTCAGGTGTCAGCTTTTCCTCACAGCACGGAATTCCACGGTCCAACATCAGTGCGAATGCACTGACACCATTCGCTCTGCGAACATCGTAGCTAAGAGTTGTCATCATCTGAAACACACAGTTTTCAGACAATGGTCTCTACTTTGGAAGGTAAACATCATGAATGAATAGGTGAATATAGTATCATAAAGAATTTGGGGGGCTACGAAGATGGCTCAGGAGTTAAGAGCACTGGCTATTCTTGTAGAGGACATGGGTTCAGTTCCCAGGACCCACATGGTGGCTCATAACCCTCTAACTACAGGGTTAGATGCCCTCTACTGGCCTCCATCGGCACTGTATGCACTTAGTACACAGACATACATGCAAGCCAAATGCTCATACAGGTAAAAAAAAAGTTTCTGATATATTTATTTTTATTTTTCTGATGTATTTATTTTTATTTTTAGGTGTATGTTTTGCCTTCATGCGTGTAAGTGCACCGTGTGTGCAATACTCACAGAGGCCAAAAGAGGGTGTTTGATCTCCTAGAACTGGAGTTATGAATGGTCATTAGCTGCTATTGTTGGTGCTGGGAAGCAAACTCACATCCTCTGCAAGAAGAGCCAATGCTCTTAATCATTAAGCCTTATCTCCAGCCCCAAATAACTTAAAAAAAAAAAAGCCAGGTGTGGTAGGGTACACTTATAATCCCAGCACTCAGGAGACAGAGGCAGGCAGATCTCTGTGAAATCAAGGCCAGCCTGGCCTACATAGTGAGTTCCAGGCCAGCTGGGGCCACAGGGAGACCCTGTAAAGACAAAAAAAAAATAAGAATTTGGGAATTCCAGATATGGTGACAAACACTCTTAATCCAAGGACATGTGAGGCAGAGGCAGGCAGATCTCTGTGAACTCAAGGCCAACCTATTATACACAGTGAAGTTCCAGGCCAGTCAGTGCTATACAGTGAGACCCTGTCTCAAAACAAACATATAAGCCCAAACAAAAAATAAAAAAACAACAATTTACTATTTGACAAAACACATTACATAACTCAAAGTGCCAGGATTATATGTAGTATCCAGAACCCAGATCAGTGTTCACCTACCCACCCCTCACATACCCACTCCTTTCTATACATGTGTGACAGCTGTTATCCTCTCGCGCCCTTTCCTGCATTTCTCTGACAACTCCTTCTCATCCTGCTTTGCAGAGTCTCCATTTGTGAGAGTCTGTGATCTCAGTGCCTTCCTCACCGCTCAGTCTCTGGGGTGAGGTCTTGTACTCCCAGGATGTCAGTTAGTATTCACCTATTTACTGATGACTTCCAGTTCTCTATTTCTGGCTTAAACCATTGACCTCAGTTCCAAAGCATGTTGCATATCCACTGCACACACAGGGAAATCCAGAGGGCATTAAGAGGGCATATAACACATTTAGAACCAAACTCAGATTCCCACTAATCTGTGTAGCTGTCTACCAGCTACTGTTAAAAAACAAAACCCTTTCCTTCCCACATGCTCTCACTAGCTCTTCCTCCCCTATTCTGTGTCAACATTAAGTATGCACCTTCCACCCTAAAGCTCATCCTCCACACACCCATCCTATGAGGACATTTACTAGGGAGTGTGTGTGTGTGTGTGTGTGTCTGTGTGTGTGTGTCTGTGTGTCTGTGTGTGTCTGTGTCTGTGTGTCTGTGTCTGTGTCTGTGTCTGTGTTTAGACAGGGTCTCCCTGTAGCACCAAATGGCCTGGAACTCACAAGGCAGACCAGACTGCCCTTGGATCTTGCAGAGATCTATCTGCCTGCCTCTGCCTCCCAAGTGCTGGGACTAAAGGTGTGTACCACCATGCCCGGCTATTATTTTCTTTTGACAGTAAACTTTACTGTTACTACATTTATGGCATTTCTGCGCTGTCTCCACCTAAATGACCTATCTCTGTCATTTCTAACTGGTTAAAAAGCATTCCATCCCAAATGGATGTCTTCAATCCTTCCTCATCTTTGAACTTCTGTTTCTCTTCTATTCTTTTTTTTTTTTTTCTCATAAGATCATCCTCTATGACCATTCTTTATTCTTGTTCTCTGGTAGCCCAGGCTGGCCTCCAACTCACTGGCCTCCAACTCACTATGCAGCCATGAATGACCTTGAACCTCTGATCCCCCTGCCTCCACCTCCTGAGAGCTGAGACTACAAGGCATCTACCACCATGTTCAGTTAATTCAGCACTGAGTTCAAACCCAGAGCTTCATGCATGCTAGACAAACACTCCACCAACTCAGTCACATCCCCAACCCCTCCTTGAGTATTCTTTTGTTAATCTGCTCTTCTCATCTGTAGAGACCTCATAAGAGCCTCGTCTGTTCATAGCTAGTGGAACAGTGAGTGCCCTGCATGTGGCAGGCATCAGAGAATACGTACTGACTGCTTCATTAATGAATGATTGATCCTCTCTGCAGTCTTCTCAGCCTTCTGCTCTCCTTCTACACCAAGCACTTTTGTGAAATATATACTTATATATTTCAACATTTATATATATTTCTAATATATTTCAAAATATTTAAGAGCATTGACTGCTCTTGCAGAGGACCTGGGTTTAATTCCCAGCATCCACATGGCTGCTAACAACCATCCATAACTCCAGTTCCAGGGGAGTCCAACAACCTCTTCTGACCTCGAGGCACTAACACTCATGCACATAGAAATAAAAAGAAAAATAATAAATAAAACATTTTAAAATATATATTAAATTTTCCTAGTGGAGGAAAAAGGGGGACAAAGAAACAGAAACGTTTGACTTTTTTTTTTTTTTTTTGGTTTCTTTGTTTATTTTTTTGAGACAGGGTCTCCCTATAGCCCCAGCTGGCCTGGAACTCACTGTGGACCAGGCTGACCTTGAACTCACAGAGATCCACGTGCCTCTGCCTCCCGAGTGCTGGGATTAAGGGCATGCACCACCATGGCTGGGTGTTGTGCATGTCTGTGTTGTGTGTGTTTACTTTATTTGTATGAGTATTTTGCTTGTGTGTATGTATACTATGTGTGTACAGTGCCGTTGGAGGCCAGAAGAGAGCATCAGATATCCTAGAACTGGAGTTACAGGCAGTTGTGAGTTACCAAGTGGGTGCTGGGAATCGAACCTGGGTCTCATTATGTAGCCCTGGCTGGCCTGGAGCTCACTATACAGACCAAGCTGGCCTCAAATTCTCAAAGATCCACCTGCCTCTGCTTCCTGAGTGCTGGGATTAAAGGCATGCATGACTACACTTGGCTAAAGATTACTTTTATTATTATTTTGAGTTATGTGTGTACATGTGTGTGTGCATGTAGGGTATGTGCGCCTGAGTGCAGGTGTCTGTGGAGGCCAGCAGTGTCAGATCCCTCTGCAGCTGGAGTTACGGACATTTCTGAGAGCAGTAAGAACTCCTAACTGCTGAGTCATCTCTCCAGCCCCTCTGTTACTTTAAGAATTCATTTAAATGGAAATATTGTATTTGCTATATAGTTATATACACACACACATAGTTTGCCTTAAGCAAAGAGTTTAATGAAATCTTTGTAATAAACATGAAATAAACACAAAACCCTTCCAAATGTCTATCAGTATAAACACGAGTGGGAAACATTCTGAGAAGCACTGCTCAAGAATCTACGCCCCACAAACACTTCATCTTATGAGGAGGTTCAAAAAAAATTGTATAGAGGCTGAATAGATAGCTCAGCAGTTAAGAGCATAGTTGCTCTTGCAAAGAATCCCGGGTACAATTCCCAGCACCTACAAGGCAGCTAACAAACCCTTGGTTGTTCCAGGGATCTGATGCCCTCTTGGGACCTCCATTGGTATTATACCACACAGGTGCACTTATATACATGCAGGCAATACACTCATACACATAAAAATAAGTAAATAATAAAAAATTTTAGAAGTATCTTAATATATTAGGAAACAATAAAAGACATTCTCCATAAAGTAAAAAGATATTGACTCTTTCTTTTAACAAGTGTTTCTGTTTTATTCTGGGACTTAGCTTAGCTCTCAGAATATTCTTGAGCTGAAAATTGAGCCAACTCCCATGTGCATTGATGTATAACTGCTTACAGCAGCAGTAACATCAATATGAAGATATAGTCTTTACCACCAAATACTTATTGGTTTTATTTAGAATTATAGTCTGTGTTCTTTACCACCATCAATTACTTATCCATTTTATTCAGAATTATAGTGGTTATTTGGATAGTTTTGTTCAAAGCTCTTTCTTTTCCTTTAATCCCAAAGCAATTTATAATAACAGGCAAAATAATACTGCAAAAATCTCAGGAGGAAAATTGGTAACTCGAAAACACAATTAGGAGAGTTAAAAACAACCAATGAAAGGTTGTTCTGACATTAAGTTTTAAAAAGCAACAGTTTACTCTAAGTTACATTTTTGCTTAACTGACTGAAAACTTGTGTTTTCCCCTTTTTGACTTGTGTGTATTTGGGGGTTTATGCTTGCATGTGTGGATCATGTGCCTGGTATGCGTGTCTACAGGTACACACGTGTAGAGGCCAGAGGTTGATGCTTGACCGATTTCTGCCTTATGCATTGTGGCAGGGTCTCTGACTTGAATCCAGAGTGCACTGAGTTGGCAAGTCCAGCCAGCTTGCTCTGGGCATGGCCTGTTTCCCTTTCTACCCTCCGGCTCGACAGGTGACACGCCCCACCCACTTGGCATGTATGTGAATGCTGAGGATCTAAACTGAGGTCTTCATACTTGTTCAGCAAGTGCTTTACCTGCTGAGTCACCTCCCAAACCTTAAAAAAGGTCAATTCTGAATAGTCTTAGAGGGGACATCTTTTGGGTCCCATGTTGTAGGTGTCACAAGATAGTTTTACTATGTTTACTCTGTAGTCATGCTGAACAAAACCATCGATGGAAGACTAGGGTCGCTTAAGTCGAATGGAAATTTACCTTACTGTTCACTGATTTGTATGCATTTTATCTTTTTTTGGCCGGAGGAATCAGTGCAGCTAGCTGCCTCCCAGATGGCCCGATTTCTTCTCCCTTCTCCACTGTCTTGTTTTCTGCACAACACTCAGATAAGCCTGATTTAAAATGTCAGCTCAATCTCTCCCTCTTTTTTGCTCTGCACAAAACTGTCCAGTCCTTATCTTAGGGTAAAAAGCAGTCTTAAGTGACACACAAGGCCCCCAGTACACAGCTGCTGCCCGGGCTGCACCTCATCATCAGTCCGCTCTTCCCTTAGTCACGGGCCCCTGCTACCACAGCTTCTCCGCTGTTGCTTGGAGACACAGGTGTATTCCAGACCCAGGGTCTTTGCGTTTGCTAGAGTGCCCTTCCCAAGGGCATCACATGGCTGGCTCTACCAGCTCCTTTGGGTCTTGGATCAAATCTCATCTTCCAGGGGATCCTCTGATCACCTTCTTTTAGTGGTAGGATCACCTTTGATCCCTGCCTCCACACCCCATCCATCCTTTCTGTCCCCAAGGCCTGCACGGTTACTCCTCAAAGTACTTACCTGTAACCTTCTGTTTACTCTATGGGTAAAGATCAAATACATTCTTTAATCTCTGTTTTAACTCATGCCAAGAACAGTGCCTAGCACATAGTACATGTTCAATAAATATTTGCATAATGAACAAACGGTTTTAAGCCAACTTTGGGACTTTTAGGCTTGGAAATCCACTGAAAGCTGGAAATTCGAGCTGACGGGTATCCCCACATTCTCAGATGGTGTTTGGCGTTTCTTGAACTTACATGTCTTTTGTTCGGTACACCCTTCTCTGATTTTTCTGAGACAGTAAGAGGCAGCTAAAATTTCTAACTAGTTGGCTATGCAGAAAAATCAGTGATGCAGAAAGCTGATTTTAAATGACTGGATCTTAATCTTATTGGTTAATAAAGAAAACGCCTTCTGAATTTATCTGGTCGTCCCCCCACCCCCACCCCAAACCTAAGGAAAATATATGATTATGCGTTCGTTGTCTTTTGGTGGGGGTGCTTCTAAGAGCCTCAACTCTCTTGCAGTCCAACTTAGTTTTCCGTGGGGGGTGGGCATTGTTCGGGGTGTCTCCTTTTCGCCCCGAGGTGCCTATTGTGCTGCGTGGTGGGAAGCAGGAAAGGCGCAGGAAGGAAGGATGCTGAGCGCCGCTCTCACTGCGTTTGCACACAAAGTGGCGCGGCGGGGGCTGCGCGTGGGGTCCCGGGGCCGCGCACTCAGGCCCGGGCCGCCCTCCCAGGTCCCTCCGACCCCGGCTCGGTTACCTCGAACTCTCTTCAGCGCGATGGGCTCCTTGTCCTGTTCCGCTGACATTACCGACCGCCGCGCATGGCTCGCCCCCTGGCCGCGGGAAGCCGGTGTCTTTGATGCGGAGGCCCCTCCTCCTCGTGATCCTCCTCCCGGTCCTCCTGGTCCTCCTCCCGGCCCTCCGGGTCTTCAGGGCCGAGCGCGGAGCTCGAGCGCGGCCGAGGCCGGAGGGGCCGCGGGCCGACTTTGCAAAGTTTGGGAGGAGGCCGAGGCCTCGGGGCGCCGAGCGTCCGCGGGGTTCAGCGGGGCTCAGGGCCGCGGCCTGGGGGCGGTGCCCCGCACGGGGTCGGCGTTGAGGGGCCCTGGGCCGCGCCGCGATGCGCTGCGCCCGCGCGGGGAGATGCGGCCTCCGCGGACACAAAAGCCCCGGGCCTGCGGCCGTCGCTCCGGGGCGGGCGGGCAGCGGACGTGGCGCGGCCCCGCGGCTTCCCCGCCCCGCCTGCGCTCACAGCCCCGCGCGGGGCCGGGCTTCGGGGGCGGGGGCCGCCGGTGCCGCCGCGCGCTCCGCCTCGGCCCAGCCCGTGCCGCCCGCGCGCCTCGCCCCGCACCCCGCACCGCGCACCCAGCACGCGCGCCGGGGCTCCGGGGCCGTGGCCTCGCGGCAGCCGCTGCACCTCCTGCCTCCCCGCAAGGCCCAGGACTCCAGGCTCCGCGCCTCTGCACAGCGCGGAGCGTTCTGCTGCCCGCGCCCCTGCGCCCCGGACCGCCCGCCCGCGCTGCCGGGATCTGAGCCCTGCTCCCCGCGCCCCTGCACGCGGGACCCGCGCGCTCCTTGCAGCCCTTCAAGGCCCTGGACCCGCGGCTCTGCGCCCCGCTGTGCGCGGAGCTCTGCGCTGGCCGCCTGCTCCCCTGAGCGCAGGGCCCTGCACCCCGAGCCCCTGCACACCAGACCCCGGACTTCAAGGCCCAGGACCCTCCAGCCCCTAGGCTCCCAGGCTCTGCGCGCCTAGCCCCAGCCTCGGAAGAAACAGCATCTCCCACTTCATCCCAGCCACAACAGGCATCCTGGCCTCGCAGCCAGGTTTCTGAAAACTTTGTCAGAGGGAGCTAAGTAGTTGTCAGTAGGCATATGGACATCCTGCATTCCTCGACTCCTTGGCCCTGTGGCCCTAACTCCTGTGTCTGCAAAGCCCCCGACTTTCGTGTTTGAACTATTTGACTCCAAAATAGAAGGCATGGGATCATCACAAGAAAAGCGATGGGGGTACAAGCCGTGGGAAGGCTGGACTCCAGGTAGACAAGTTTTAGAGAAACACACACACACACACACACACACACACACACAACCCTAGGACATTGATTATAAATCAGATTTGAATAGATTTGGCTATCCGCATTCATCAGTTGGGCTGTGTGACCAAAAACAGCTAAGACACACACTCTGGGCTTCAGATTTCTGATTTATAAAATGCAGTGGTGCATCATCACTGAATGTCTTCCAGTTCTGCCATTCTTAGATGAACTTTGATTTGAAAAAGTTTTCACTATTTGTTATTGGGTTTTCTTTTCTACTAACGAAAAACTAGGTGCAAACTCTAATGTTCCGTGCAGTTAAAAATGGTTTATTTCTACGTCCAAATCTCTGACAAGCACTCCTGAAGCACACCTAAATGGAAGTCTCATCTTTCTGTAAGACAAGAATCAACTCGTTCAAATGCCCCAGTCAATGTCCAAGGTAGTCTAAGTTGTGCAGCTATGGAGACAAGCTGTACACCAGTAGAATACAATTCACAAGAGAATAATAGCCCGGAGCTGCTGAGGAATGGCTCAGCAAGATTGCTTACTAGACAAGAGGAGCCGAGTTTGGTAGCCAGTACTGGTGTGAAAACTGGGCATTGGCTTTTGTCTGCTATCCCAGGAGTGGGAAGGTGGTGACTGATGGCTCCC
This sequence comes from Rhizomys pruinosus, assembly GCA_009823505.1. Lineage (NCBI taxonomy): Eukaryota > Metazoa > Chordata > Mammalia > Rodentia > Spalacidae > Rhizomys > Rhizomys pruinosus. Next base: position 35,391 of record VZQC01005240.1, read on the forward strand.
TGGAGGTTATTGACTACTAATCTAACCAAATCAGTGACTACCAGATTCACGGAGAGACTCTTAAAAAAGGTGAAGGGGCTGGAGAGAGGGTCAGTGGTTAAGGGCACTGTCTTGTTTCCAGAGGACCCAGGTGCTTGGTGGCGGCTCCTGGATCAATCAGTTGCCTTCTTCTGCTCTCCACGGGTACTGCACAACACAGGTGCTCTTACATATGTGCAGGCAATACACTCACATGCATAAAATTAAAATAAATAAAATATCCTAAAAAACAAGATGGGAAGTGTTTAGGGAGGACACCTGACAACTTCTGACTTCTTCACATGCTCAGCGCTCGCGTGCGCGCATATGCATGCAAACACGTGCGCACACATGCGCGCGCGCGCGCACACACACACACACACACACACACCCTCCTCACGCATGGACATGGCTACAGGAACACATACATATGCCATACAAGCACACAGGCCTGGCTGGGAGGCAAATGTTACCGTATCAATTAGGAAGGATCAGAATTCATGATCAGAAGAATCAGCTGAGGACAGGATAGAGAAAATATTGGTGTAGAGTTGGATCTCAAATGGTTCGTTCCCTCTACTGGACTAGGAGCTCCATGTGGGCAGGGTCACTGCTGCCTCACCCACACACAGCAAGTGTTCAAACACATATTTGATGAATAAATGGCAGAATCAATCGACTGGAAATGGCCCTGAGATGACTAAAGCAAATTGGATCTAATCCCCTACCTCCCAGGACTCTTATAGAAAGATGTGAAAGGACTTTGAAATGTCAATATGAAAACTGTTTTTTCTTATATAACCCTTAGTGCCAGGAGAATTGTTGAGAAAAATCATTGCTAAGAGATTTTGAATTCTTTATTACAATTCCTTAAGGCTAGAGACTCAGAAATAATTTGAAAATCAAGAGAAATGAACTGGCCTCTTTTTATGATTCAAGAATTTTGCTTTGGGGCTGAAGAGATGGTTCAGTGGTTAAGAGCAACAACAGGAGAGTGGAGTGGTTTCCAATACCCACATCAGAAAACTCACAACTGCCTATAATTCCAGTTCCAGGGGCTCTGATACTCTCTTCTGTAGGCATTGCATGCCTGGATGAACTAACATACATGCAGGCAAAACTTACAGACATAAAAATAAAAATAGAGGGGCTGGAGAGATAGCCTAGCGGTTAAGAGCACGGACTGCTCTTGCAGAGGACCCGGGTTCGATCCCCAGCACCCACATGGCGGCTAAGAACCGTCTGTAACTCCAATTCCAGGAGAACTCCAGTTCCAGGGGAATCCGAGACCGTCTTCTGACCTCCGCGGCATTGCACGACACGGGTGCACAGACCTGCATGCAGACAGTACATTCATACACATAAAAATAAATAAATAATTTTTAAAAATAAAAACAGATCAAAATAAAATAAAATCTTTAAAAACTACAAATCTGAAGCCTTGTAATTGGTGCCAGTGTTTGAGAGGCAGAAGTACAAAGAATGCCACTAGTTCAAGACCAGCCTGGTCTACACAGTGCATTGCAGGCTCGCCAGGACTACATAGTAAAACCCTGTCTCAGAAAAAGAAACCAAAACGAGAAGGATGAATCTGCTAGGAACCCTAAGTGTTTGGGGTGGCTGAAGCACAGGGTCCCTTCTGAGAAGCACCAGGAACTATTTCAAGATAGGCAGAGGACAGATCTCTGGAAGGCATTGCTATTACATCAGGAATGTTGGCTTTTGTCCTGGAAGCACTAGGGAAACGTTTAAGAATTTAAGAAGGTGAATATCAAGCTTAGGCCAGCATTTCAGAAAGATTATCCTTTCTCTACAGTGAAAAGATGCATTGGAAAAACACAAAACATTACTGTTAGTCTGACTTAGTGATACACACTGGTGGTCCTATACACCAGGTGGTTTAGGCAGGAGGATCACTTGATCCCACGAGTTCAGTGTAACTTGAACACCATAATAAGATCTCTATTTCAAACAAAATAAAACAATCCATTTTGGTGTTAGTTCATTTGTGCTGCTGAAACAGTATCACAGACTGGGTTGTTTGTTTGTTTGTTTGTTTGTTTATAGACAGTATCATTCCAGAACCCAGTCAGGCCTGGGACTTACTATGTAGCCTAACCTTCCCTCAAACTCACAGCCTGTCCTTGTGAGCCTTCTCCCCCCTGGGCTGGGTGGGATTAGGTATGACCCACCATGCTCTAGTTAGCCTGGGTTATTTATGAGGAGATTTCTCCCAGCTTTGGAGGCTAGGAAGTCAAGGATCAAGACACCAGCTTCTACTGAAGGCTATTCTCTCCTATCAGGGTTAGGTCTTAAATGGTACATCCAGGGGAGGAAGAGGAAGAAGACAGGGCAAACGGCAGACAGATTCACTCAATCAAGCCACTTCACCAAGGGCACCAGTAATGGTTAGTGCTAACTGAATCTAGACTCCCCGGAGAGGTAGGCCTCTGGGCACACCTGTGCAGGATAACCTTGACTGTATTAAGTGATGTGGGAAGGCCCATCTTGATCCCAGATAGGACTATTACCTCAGGAAGGGAATACTGACTGTTTAAAAAGAAAAACGTGAGCTGAGCACTAGGAGGTGGTCAGGTTATTTCCTGACGGGGGATGTAGTGTGTCCTGCTGCCTCGACTCTCTGCAACCTGCCCACTAAGAACTGTACCGGAGTAAACTCTCCATTAAATTTGTTTTATAGGGGCATTTTATCCCAGCAAAAGGAAAAGCAACCAAGACAGCACAAATTTCCTTTCCTCTAGGAGGTGGTCTTCATGGTCTCTTAACATCCTAAAGCCCCCGCCCCCTAATACTATCATAGCAATTAGGAAATAATCTACACAGTGATTCAAGAGTGACTGAGGGTCCTGCACTCCAAGACGGGGCAGCAGAGGAGTTCAGGGAATGGTAAAGCTAACATCGTATTCATTGTGTGGATGAAGAACTCGTCATGCGCTTTCTGCTACCCTTGTTTTAGGTGACACAGGACATAGGGAGAGAAGGTTGTGGTGCTGACATGGGATAAAGAGCTCAGTTTGGGACACCTTAAGTCTGAGATTGAGAAGTCCACAGACCGAAAGTTATACCGATTGAACTCATAATGCCCCAGGTCATACACACACCAGCACTTGGAATCACACTAGTATTTACAAGTAGATTTTTCTATGTCATGTACTGTGTCAGTTATAATATAAAAAAAATATATATATAATATAAAAGATTGCTGTATAATAACAAAAGATTATAATATAATAATATAATATAATATAAAGATTTCTGTATAACAACCCCAAACTCAGTGTCTTAAAGAGACATTTACTTGCTTATTATCTGTGGACAGGCCATCTGTGGTGGACTCTGGTAGAATGGGTTTTTGTAGTACTACAAAGTGACTCAGGGATCTGTGGTCAGCTGGTGGCCAAAGGCCTTTCTTACATGTAAGTAGAGGTTCGTCAGCAGGAGCAACACACATCCATCGTAACTGGGTTGTGTGACTGTACCCTGCAGGGTAATCTGGCCTCTTTCAGACGATGATGGTTACAGGATCTCCAAGAGCACTAAGAAGGCAAATCCTATGATGCCAGCATTTTCTAAGATTTTGCATGTCTATTGGTTAGAGAAGGTATTTGGCCGAGCCTCAAAACACTGTGGCAGTAGGTTTGCCATGTGGACACGGAAGGAGAGCAAATGGGATTGTCACTGATGTAAAGTGCATCCTTATCCTTGAGACTCTCGAGACTGGAGAAAGGAGTGCATGGTGCTTTTATGCAAATACTCTTCACGCCTCCATGGCATCTGTCATGTTCTTCCAACTTGTGTTCATCTGGGAAATGTCAGATTCCTACGAAATCATCAGTATGCCTAAGCACTGCTACTGAAGGTATCCAACGCCACAGTCATAATCCTACACACCCAGACACAAATCTCTATAGAGTCTCAGAATGAAGCTGGAGTTGCATTGTGTTGAAGCTGGAGCCAGTCCCTCCAGGAATGGAGAAAGTGGCTCTGTGATGTTAATAATATTGATTGTCCATTTGTCCAGATCTAGAATTGCCTAGGAGGTAAGCCTCTGGGCAAGCCTGTGAAGGATTGTTAGATGAAGTCAAACTGCAATAGGAAGACTCACCTTAACTGTGGCTACACCTTTCTACTGCCTGGAGTCTTAGACTAAGTCATCTCTCACTGCTTCCTGACTGTCAATGCAACTTCCCACCATAACGGACTGTATCCTCAAACCTTTCTTAAGCTGCTTAAGTTCCTTTGGTTATATATTTTGCCACAGCAACAAGAAAAGCAACTAGTACAGGCTCTTTCTACCCAAACTCATTACCTATCTTATGTCCCCAGCATGACAGAATTTGTACCAGAAATATCCTTTCACCTTGCTCTAGTCAGATCTACAAGCCTTGGCTCTGAGTTCCAGAGCTGATCTTTATTCCATCTCTCATTCAGAAAGATGCATGTAAGTAAACAGGCTCCATTGTTTAGAAATTCAGTCTCAATCATGCCTGAAACTCAGTGGGATGCACAGATAGAGGACAGCTGGGTCAGCAAACATTCTGTCAAGGATCACATAATATTGTAGACTTTGTAGATCATATGTCTTCTGTCTCGGCTACTTAGCTCTGTTATTACAGCAGAAAAGCCATCATACCTAATATGTAAATAACAGTTGTGGTTGTGTTCCAATAAAAATATTTATAACAACAGTCAGTGAGCTGAATGTGCCCCACAGGCTATGGCCTGCTGGCTTCAAGGCTGGAGCTCGTACCAAGAAGGCTAGGCTACAGATACAAATGAAGGAGATGTTGCCCAAGAAGGCATGAACTTACCCAGGACCAATGAGGAGAACAGGATTCAGGCAAACATATTTTCAAGGTTAGACAGAGATCGAGGAATCTAGGCAAAAAATGAAGGGGAAATTGAAAATTGGAAAGCAGGATTTGTGAGGGCCATCACATGACCTATGGCCACAGAGGATGCTGGTACAGCAGTCGGGTGGGATTTATGCCTTGTTTTGCTCTGTATTTTCCAGCAACGGGAAAAGGCAATCAGCAATACTGCCAGCGTAGGCAGACGGCGTCACTGGGTGCCTGAGAAAACGTTTTAAGAACATGACAAGATGTGTGCAGATTTGTGAACAAAACGCAGCAAGGCAGGACCTAAGAGCACAGTGTAAACACAACAAGCTAAATATGGGAAGAGATTGCCTTTTTCCGAAATCCCTTTAAAATTTTGTTTTTATTTCTGTATGTGTATGAATGTACTGTCTGCATGCAGGTCTGTGCACCCGTGTCGTGCAATGCCGCGGAGGTCAGAAGAGGGTCTCGGATTCCCCTGGAACTGGAGTTCTCCTGGAATTGGAGTTTCAGACGGTTCTCAGCCGCCATGTGGGTGCTGGGGATCGAACCCGGGTCCTCTGTAAGAGCGGTCGGCGCTCTTAACCACTAGGCCATCTCCCCAGCCCTGAAATCCCTTTTGGTAGGGAGAAAATGTGCCAATTTGGTGAGCAAAAGAGCCAGAGCCAATGCTAAGATGATAACTTTTGGCAGTAATATCTCTTGGTTATGGAGGTGTACTTTACATACAATAAAAGCCATCCACTTTTCAGTTTACTTCAGTTTATACAGTTGAAATTTTTACCAGTATTTAATTCTAGAACACCTTTAATATGCCTCCTCCACCACACAACCCAAGAAAGCCTACACTGGGAGACAGTCACTCCCTCCTTACCTGTGATAGTCAGGGTCAACTTGACAGAGTCTAGAACCTCGTGGGAGGTGGGCCTTTGAGTATGGCTGAGTGGGATTATTTCGAGTGCTTTAATTGAGGTGGGAAGACCTGCCCACTGTGGTGGCACCAGCCCCCTTGGTGGGATCCTGGACTGTCTAGGTAAATCCAGGTGAGCGCAGGGTGTGTTCATTGTGCTCTTCTGGCTGTGCAGCCGCAGCAAGGTCTTGCTGTCTCCATTCCTCGCCATGCTTGGTTGTTTCCAGAACTGTGAGCAAAAATAAGCTTTTCTCTTAAGCTGCTACAGTCAGAGTATTTGATAGCAGCAACAGAAAAAGAAACTAAGATACTACCCTGCCCCTCAGACTCTTTCCTAGTTCCTGGCAACTTCTAAACTCTCTGTGTGTATGGATTTGCCTATTCTAGGCATTTTACGTCCTGTTGATGAAATTATATGACATGTGGTCTTTGTTTGTTTGTTTTGTTTTTTTGTCTTTTTGAGACAGGGTCTCCATGTATCCCCAGCTAGCCTGGAACTCACTATGTAGACCAGGCTGGCTTTGAACTCACAGAGATCTGCTTGCCTCTGCTCCTGAGGGCTGAAGTTGAAGGCATGCACCACCATGCCCAGCAACACATGGTCTTTGATATCGGCTTCTTACATATTTTCAAGACTCAGCCATGTTGTATATGTATTTTATTTCTTTTGTGGCTAAGTAATATTCCCGTGTATACACATACTAGTACATTCACTATTTGTTTATTTCCATCTCACCAGCCCTCTGTATTTCTTTCTAATATATGAATTTGAGATTGTCTTTCTAGGTGCTATTTTATTGTCCCACAAGTTCTGATTTTTTCTTTTATCCTTGTATGTGCTCAGCAGTGCTCTGCCACTAAGCTACACACCCAGGTATTTTATTTTCATTCATTTTTCTTTTTCATTTGATGCTTAAACTCATAAATTATTGAGAAGTACTTAAAGATTTCAAAATGTCTGGCATTCTGTTTTCTTTTCGTAATTAACCTTTCATCTTATTACCCTAGGGTTAAAGAAAATGGTCTGTAGGATTTTAAATGATATTTGTTCATATATTCAGCATGTGCAGTACTGTGTGCTTTAGAAATATGTTTTTTTTTTTTTTTTTGAGACAGGGTCTGCCTATAGCCCCAGGCTGGCCTGGAACTCTCTCTGTAGATCCGCCCACCTACCTCTGCCTCCTGCGAGCTAGGACTAAAGGCATGAGCCACCACACCTGGCTTAAAGATGGTTTTTTTAGTCGCCACGTGGGTGCTAGGATTCGAACCCAGGTCCTCTGCAAGAGCAGTCAGAGCTTTTAACCGCTGAGCCATCTCTCCAGCCCCAGAAATATGTATTGTCACTGGATATGGTGGAATATGCCTTCAATTCTAGCACTCAGAAGGTAGAGGCAGGTGGATATCTGTGAGTTCCAGGCCAGCTGGGGCTACAAGGAGACTGTCTCAACAAACAAACACCAAACAAATGTGTATTTTTTTTCTTTAGAACAGGGCTATCGTCAAGCTTGTTGAATATACTGCTCAAAACATGTTTGCTTATATTAAACCAAAATTTTATTTATTATTAGTGTGTGTATAATATGTATATGTGGATACAATGCCATGGGAAGCATGTGGAGGTCAGAGGAAAACTTTGTGGAATTGGTTCCCACTTCCCACCTTTATGAGGGTCCTGAGTGTCAAACTCAGGTCATCAGGCAAGCACTTTTACTATCTCTCAGATATTGTCCTTTGTTTTTGAGACAGCATTTCACTGTGTAGTCCTGGCTGGCTTGGAACTTGCTGTGTAGACCAGGTTGGCCTTGAACTCACAGAGCTCTGCCTGCTTCTACCTCCTGAGTACTGGGATTTAAGACATATGTCACCATGGTGGCCATGTCTATATTTTTTAATGTATTTTTAACATTTTTAGGTGTATGAGTGTTTCGCTTTCGTGTTTGTAAGTGCGCCATGTGCATGCAGTGCCTCCAGAGGCCAGAAGAAGCTATCAGATCCCCTGGAACTGGAGTTAAGGATGGTTCTTAGCTGACATGTGAGCGCTGAGAACCTCTCTTCAAGAGCAGGCAGCGTTCTTAACTACTGAGCCATCTCTGCAGTCACCCTGTCAATATTTTTAAATGTATTACCTTCCATAAATTTTGAGAAAGTTGGCTGGGCGTGGTGGCGCACATGCCTTGAGTCCTAGCACTTGGGAGGCAGAGGCAGGCAGATCTCTGTGAGTTCAAGGCCAGTCTGGTCTACAAAGCGAGTTCCAGGCCAGCTGGGACTACAGAGACCCCTGTGTCAAAAACACCAAAAAAAAAAAAAATTTTTTTTTTAATTTTTTGAGAAAGTTGAGCTAAAATATGACATTTTAAATTCCTATTTATCTAACAGCTACATTGTTGGGAGCTAGGATGGTTAACTTTGATTGTCAATATGACTAGATTGAGAAGCACCATGGAAACACAGCTCTGAGTGTGTCTACGCGAGTATTTCCAGAAAGGGCTGAGGATTGGAGTATCAGACTGAACAAAAAGAAGAGCGCCGGGTAGCAACATTCGTCTGTCCTTTATGGAAACAGTGTCACCAGCTGCCTCAGGCTCCTGCCACCACAACAGCATGTGCCTTAGGTATTTGGTTACAGCAACAAGGAAAGTAGCTGACCCGGTACCTTCCAGTGCAAAACTGAATTTGATTCAGTTAACAATTTAAAAATTACATTTAGAGTGTGTGTGTGTGTGTGTGTGTGTGTGTGTGTGTGTGTGTAGGCATGTAAGTGCCACAGTGGAGGTCAGAGGACAACCTGCAGGAGTTGGTTCTCTCCATCCACCATGTAGGTCCTGGGGATTGAACTCAGGTGGTCAGGCTTAGTGGCAAGCACCTTTATCTGCTGGCCCAGGATTTTCTTTTTGTACAGTGAATGCATAAATGATTTAGATTTACCTACATTTCTCTATTTCCTTGTTCATTATGGCCTTACAAAAACATATTTGGGGGGCTGAGGATGTAGCCTTGTTGGTAGATACCTGACTGGCATCCATGAAGCCCTGGGTTCCATCCTCAGCACTCTGTAAACTGGGCATGGCGATACATGCCTGTAATGCCATTGTTCAGGAGGATCAGAAGTTCAGGGTTATCTTGGGATACAAAGCAAGTTTAAGGTCAACCTGGATTACTCTACATGAGATCCAGGCTCAAGACAAGTTTTTTTTTTTTACATGCAATCTATGTAAATCCTTACTGCCCTATCTTTTAATTATTCTTTGTCTTTGATTTCACCATGTATCTTTGTGTGGATTTATTTTTATATTTATTTCTAGATTGAGATTTTCTAAATTTGAGGATTTATAGTTTTCATCAATTAGTAATTTTCTCTTTGAATAATTCTTTGGTTTTGTTTTTGTTTCAAGATCTCACTGTGTAGCCCTGGCTGGCCTGGAAGTTGCTATGTAGATCAGGCTGTCCTCAAACTCACAGAGATCTGCTTGCCTCTGCCTCCTGAATGCTGGATTAAAGGTTTGTCCCACCAGGCTCAGCCAAATATATATTTTTAAATAACATTTTTAAGCCGGGCGTGGTGGCGCACGCCTTTAATCCTAGCACTTGGGAGGCAGAGGCAGGCGGATCTTTGTGAGTTCAAGGCCAGCCTGGTCTACAGAGTGGGTTCCAGGACAGCTGAGGCTACAGGGAGACCCTGTCTCAAAAAGACCAAAAAGAAGTAAGTAAATAAATAACATTGCTATTGTTTTGAGGATTTCATACAATGTATTTTCTAAATTTATTTTATTTTTTGTATGTGTATGAATGTACTGTCTGCATGTAGATCTGTGCACCCGTGTCATGCAATGCCTCGGAGGTCAGAAGAGGGTGTTGGATTCCCCTGGAACTGGAATTCTCCTAGAATTGGAGTTATAGACGGTTCTCAGCCGCCATGTGGGTGCTGAGGATCAAACCCAGGTCCTCTGCAAAAGCGGTCGGCACTCTTAACTGCTAGGCCATCTCTCCAGCCCCCCCACCCCGGCCATCTTTAAACTTTTATACTGACACTTTTTTCATCCTGAGTCAGTGCTGTGTGCATCTGGATGAGCCTTTAGGTTCTCTAACATATAGTTCCTGAATGTACAACAGTCTACAGAATGGGAAAGGTGTATTTCCTTGCTGTTCCTTAGTAAATGGCATGTGAATACAATTCTCAGATACCTTAGCAAGGAATACCATACATATTCAACAAACTTTTCCATCCCAGGGTATAAAAGCTACCTTCTATAAACTGCACATTTTCATTCCCCATTCTCAAAAGAAAGAAAACAAGTATTTGTTTTTAACTAAGGAAAACTTTTATTTAAACTGTGCAATCAATCAGTATTTAGACAGCAGTTTTTATAAACATTTTGGCATTTAAACTTTTATTAATTTTTGGCATGAACTGTAGGATAGAAAATGAACTACCCCAGGATTGAGGGGGGGGATACTAAAAAATATTTACTATCATGCTAAAAAAGAAAAACCCACATTATTAAACAAAAATATGCTTTAAGAAGACATTTAAAAAGTACATTCAAAATCAAGGCAAACTTTCACTTTCTTCATGCAATGGACTTTGCAGAGCTGGTCCCCTGAGTCAAGTAAAAAGCGAATCTAGCTCAGCTCTGAAGTCCATGAGGAAGTCAGCAAATGCTGCCTTTACAAGAAAAGCCTGTAAGGGGTGGCTGGAACCAGAGCACCCACTGTAGAAAATAACTTAACTGGCTCCCACACTTTCATTAAATTCACATCTTTGAAATAGGAAAAAAAAAAAACCCACAAAACCAAAAACCCTACACACACAAGACATAAACTTTTGTCTAACAACAGTAACAGACAAATTTTCTTAACATGTGTCCTAAACTCTACCAAATGGCCAAGGCAATGCATGTGTGCTCAGACTTTGAAACTTCCTGTCAACAGGCTCAGTAATAAATTTTGCTTGAAAATGAAACAGACATTCAGAATGTAGTAATAAGAAACACTATATTTCAGGTAATCAAAAATATGTTTTTGTTGTTTCTAAAGATGGTTCTATAGGAAAACAAGTATCTGTAATAGATTTTTTTTTAAGTTTAAGTCAAAAATATATTTCTTGCCAGGCATGGTAGCACATGCCTTTAATCCAAATACTTGGGAGGCAGAGGCAGGTTGGTCTCTATGAGTTCAAGGCCAGCCTGGTCAACATAGAGTTCCGAGCTACCTAGCGAGACCCTGCCTCAAAAGCCCAAACCAAACCAAGCCAAAAGAAGTTATTTCTTTTTTCTAGATTTCAGTTTTTTATATGTGCACCTGTGTCTCTGCGTGAGTGTATGGTGAGTGCAGTGGTTGTGGAGGCCAGGAGAGGGCGTCAGATCCCCTACAGCTGCAGCTACAGACACCTAACTCTGATGCTGGGAACCTGACTCTGGTCCTATTCAAGAGCAGCCAGCGCTCTTAACAACATAGCCAATTCTCCAGCCTGCTAGAATAGATTTCTGCACCATGAATTATGTAGGAGACATAAACTTGAGTAAATCTGTAAACCTTTTCAGATTATATTAGGAGTGAAATTGGAGGATACAAAGGAAAATATTTTCTTTCTTAACAAAGAAAAATGAACCATATAAAATTTTTTTGCAACATGCTTTTAAATGTAGACTTGAATAAGCCAGAACTGGTGACTGTGTGTGTTGCCCGAAGTAAAATTCACTCACTCTATAAAGTGCAGAAAAGCTCCACAATCTTGAGAAAGGTCTTTTAGAAAAGAATCCTAGACAAACCTCTTTAAAAGTAAAGAACTCAAAAGTGAATTTCTATCCTGGGGTAAGAATAAAGTACATTCAATTCTCTTGTCTTTTCTTACAACTGATTCACATTATAGATGTGTATTTAACTTGTGAGTGTGTCTGCTCCTGATCACTTCTCTGTGCTGTTTTATTCGTTGTTCTTGTACCTGTACTTTTACTACAGGAAGACATAATTAGAAAGGAAAAATGTGTAAGATAATGTTTCATAGCCTCACAGAAATGGCTTTCTTGTTAATACATTTAATTACACTTGAATTTTCTTTTATGCCTTCAAAAATATTATCTTTATTCTACATAATAAATTATAGTTGTATTTATGGATAACAAAAAATAGAACTAGGTTGAGGACTTTCCTACCTAAACAGTCCTTAAAATGATCAAGACTGTGCTGGAAGCCCGGGTGAGGCTCAGAAACGGAGTACCAGCGAGCATACATGAAGTCGCTGTGTTAGACCTCTAAGACAGTAGGACAGAATGACAAAACCCCAGAACAATTAGGTGCATCAAAGCCTAATCCGAAACTTGTTCTGTTCTATAACTCTCCTTCAATTTCGTTCCCTCTTGAATTAGTATGAAGAGTTTATACTAAACCAATGATAGACTCTTTAGATATATGGAGAAAATATTGCTGGTTAGACACTTGGCCTTTTTTTTCCAGTTAATAGATTCCAATTTGGATATGGGAACTACAGAAAAATTAAGAAGATACATTCCAATTCTGAAGACCCAGCATAAGGAAGTGTTAGATCAGATGCTGAGAGAACACAATGGCTTGTGTGGAAGGAGGTGACCAGGGCTGAGTTCCTGCTCCAATGCCTTTTCTCTGCTGGTCCTGTACCATGGACAGGTCATGGTGACACTGTATTCTTCATAGATATGAAAAGCAAAACTTATATCTGATCCTACCATGGAGGGCACTGTGAGCCTGGGCAATTAAATATTATTTTCTTAGTGAGACAGTATATCACGGTAGAGTTCTATAAATTTGGGGGTTGACCCAAGTTGGGTTCAACCTGTCTTGATGAGAAACCAGGAACCCTACTCTCCTGCTCTCTGAAATGGGGATAATCCATGATTTGCAGTTTGCAGTGTGGCAATTTGCACAGGTGGAATGTATGCAGATCACCCAGTAAATTGTTTACTCCCCCAGACACCAGAGGAACGAGAGGACGTGTGTGGCCAGCTGGCTTTCCTTACTCACAATCTTACCCTCGTTTTCATACCAGGATGGAGAATGTTTTTATCTCTTTAGCTGAAGAAATGCTGACCATGAGGGTAGAATTAAAAATCACCCTTCACACCTGGAAGGCTGGACCTGAAACAATCTAGAAATCAGAAGAAATTAGAGCTTTGTGGTCTAAAGCTTTCTAGGAAAAGGACAACTAAAGGAAGAAAAGGAGGAGGAAGAGGAGGAGGAGGAGGGATAAAAATGACCTAGAAAATAAGCCGGGCATGGTGGAGCACGCCTTTAATCCTAGCACTTGGGAGGTAGAGGCAGGTGGATCTTTGTGAGTTCAAGGCCAGCCTGGTCTACAGAGTGAGTTCCAGGACAGCTGGGGCTACAGGGAGACCCTGTCTCAAAAAGACCAAAAAGAAAAAAAAAAAAAAAAGAAATGACCTAGAAGATACACATGGGATGAAGTAAGGAGAAACTGAGGAAGACAGGAAATACAGGGGCTGCCATAACAAAGACCCATCATCTGCAGCCTGGTGAAGTGAAGATGGAAACCAGATTGAAATGCCGATGGTTACACAAAGAAACAAGAAATGGCTGTGAATGTGGTCCTGTTCCTCCACCCGACTCCCTGTGTGGTGAGAACACCATCCTCCAGCAGCACAGGCATTAGTTCCACAAATTTACAGGCAAATATTTAAGAGATTTTTCCATTAAAGCATAGATAGACTTGCAGTATTAGGAAGCTGGCAAAGCTCATTCCAAAAAGCTTAAAGTTGAATGGTCTCTGCAAGTGGAAACAGAATCTTTTAAAAGATTGTGTGTGCATGCGTGTGTGTGTGTGTGTGTGTGTGTGTGTGTGTATGTGTGTGTGTGTGTGTGTGTGTACATGCACTATACACTGAGGCCAGAAGAGGGTATCAGATAATCAGATACCCTGGAAAGGGAGTTGAAGGTGGTTGTGAGCTGTCTGACTTGAGTTCTGGGATGTGAACATCACCCTTAACCACTGATCCATCTCTCTAGACCCTAGGAGAGATTTGAATATGTACTTTTAGTAAACTACAGGGTCAAATATTTCATCCCTTTGAATTTTTAAAAATTCCAGGAGGCAATGTAACTTTGTATTTGCAATCTCTTGAACATCACAGACCGTGCTACTGAGATCAGAATTCCACAGAAAAAATAGGGGAAATAAAGGCCACTCATGGAGGTCCACATGAAAATCCCAGAATCTGTGAACATCTTACTGTAGGTGACAAAGGCAGGTTGGTAGATGTGACTACTCTGAGGACGTGTCCTGGATGATGGAGGCAGGCTAATTTACCAAAGTGACTCCTTAAAACGGGCAGCCCTTCCCACTTTGGGGTAGGAAAAAGAGATGACAGAAAGCAACAGGAGAGGCAACATGGCCAGCTTTGAAGACAAAGTGAGCTCACAGCCTTCAAGAGCTGGAAAAGACAAGGGAAAATTTCTTCCTGAGATCCCTCAGAAGGCAGCCTCCCACCCCCACCCCAAATACCATCTTCATTTTATCCCTGTGAGGCCCATGGCAGACTTCTAACATACAATTGGGGTATTGGCACACACGAGAATCCAAGCACTTGGGAAGCAGAGGCAGGAGGATCCCCCCTAGTTCAAAGCCAGCCTGGTTTACACAGCAGGTTTCAGGCCAGCCAGGCTTCTTAAAAAGAACCTGTCTCAAAAACAAAAATAAAAATAAGAATACTGCTGACCTACAGAGTTCTAAGGTAACAGTGTGCTGCTTAAAGACACCAAGTTAGAGCTGGGCGTGGTGGCACACACCTTTAATCCTAGCACTTGGAAGGCAGAGGCAGGCAGATCTTTGTGAGTTCAAGACCAGCCTGGTCTACAGAGTGAGTTCCAGACAACTATGGCTACAGGGAAACCCTGTCTCGAAAAGACCAAAAAAAAAGACACCAAGTTAGTAGTAACTTGTTACAGCAACAGTAAGAAAATAATATACTGCTGAAAATGAGAATTGTCATCCTTATGCCTAACAGAATGAGCAAGCAAACAGAAGCAAAAAGTCTGCCACACATGCATTGCATTAGCCTGTGAACGTACAACCTGAGCATAAACGACACAGAACTCAAGGTTACAATCTAAACACCAATAAAATTCACAATTAGACGAACGGCTGTGGATGGTGGTCTCCAGGACACACAGCTCTGTGATCACAGATAGTCAGAGTTATTTTGACTTAAACCAAAGTACATCCAGTAATTGAAAGTCGACATTCAACGATGCACAAATATACAGAGGGAAACAGTGACAGCCACTGATTAGTGGGAACTGCATCCCTGGATTCTAGCATTCCCTAAAATGACACTTTTAATGTTTCCAAAGGTATCTTCCTGATGGCTTGAGCAGAACTTCCGAGCTGTCGGCTAGAAGGGTTATTTGGGGCAAAGTCCTCCATAAAACTTAGACAGATGATGCAAATCCCAGTCACTGTTCCCACTGCTGGGGTTAATCGAGTTTGAGGCAAAAACAATGAAAAGTTTAACATTTCAACAAGGATATAATTCCCTTCATACTTAAAAAGTCATTTAGTGGATGAATTTGCATTTTCATAAATCTCTAGATGCTGTAAAAGAAACAACAACAATAACAAAATAAAACCCAACAACCATTTTTTTTTTCCACCCACATTTCCACTTAAGTTTGAAAGCCTGGGTCCTTTGGGGCAAAGAAAACCATTCAGCTTAGAAGCAACATTCTAATTCATAGTACAGCTCACCTAAACTGTGGTGTGTTTAAGCCTGTCATATCCTGGGATGCCAACATCCTTATTGTTAAGAACTTCCTCAAGCCCTCCAGGGAATGCTGGGAAGGAGGAATGCGAACTATACAGGTGAATTTACGGATTGCTCAGGCACTCAGGAATGGAAAAGCCTACTGATATTTCTGTTGGCACACCACACTCAGGAAGTCTAAAAAAGACTCACACCATTGGGCAAAAACATGCCGTGGTTGGATTTCATAGCAAATTTCACAGAAGGTCCTGCTGATGTCTGTGTACAGAGGAGGTTCTGGAGAGACGTTTAACATAAAAACAAGAAACAACTTGACTGTACAGCTAATTTTTCACTATATGTGGAGGTAACCCTTAAATATCTTTGGTTTTTTTCTTTTTAATTTGCTGATATAAAGTACTTGAATAAAATCACTGATAAATACCAATATACTGTATTGCCTTTAATTATGTAAACTTAGCCTTCAGATATTTTTTTTTGCTACTAAAGCTACAGTCTCTATCTGCCTCTAAATAAATTTATTTTAAATCTGCTCATCTTCACTTATAGGCTAAACTATATATTTTAATGGTCTTTGGTATGAAAATACTGATGAGCAGTATATTGTAATGGTTGACATTAAAAACGACATGCACGTATCAGTACTTCCAGCAAATAAATCTTTGGAAAACAAAAGAGTTACCAATTGCATATGAGCTTCTTTGGAGTTGAAATATGAAACTATGTAATGTGAAACCCTTCACATGTTAGTTAGAATTTCATACTTCAGACTTCAAAGAAGCTTGCTTTTGCCAAGCAGAAAGAAGCTTTTGCTGAACATTAAATATTAATATATTTGTTTTGGGTGATAAAGATTATTTTCCTTTCCAACAAGTAATTTCAACAATTTAAAACATCTTTAATACTGTATAGTTGAAGATTTCCTTACTTGCTGCAGAAAAGAAAAAAATCCATTTCTTTGGAATGAGTTTCTGGTACGGAAACTTATTTTGAATGCTCTGGTAACAAGAAGGTAGTTAACATCACTAATCTAATTAACTACAACAATCAATATAAACCCTATTGTTTTGGGTTAGTAACTACTTTATATATGCTTTTTGTACCTATGGCTGTTTCTAGTGAATTAAATTGAAGGGGAATTATGACCCAAATTTCACTTTCTACTGAAAATTCTTTGGTAACAGGATTCTGATGGGGAAGTCTGTAATGGGACAAAAGGAAAACATTAAAAAAACACACACACACACATACTGACAAGTAGTTAGCAAATACTTATAGCCTAAAGGTCTATGGTAACTAAGGGCCTATTCATCAATAAACAAACAGCACTTCCTCTAGGACAGTGAATCTCTTCTGACCCTTTCAGACCATGCAGGCCGTAAACACAGCTTAAATCTGTGCAGCCTAAAATCTGAAGTTTCACCTTTAGATTTTTTTTTTTCATTTGCCTTTGAAGACTGAAAAGAAACAAAAAACAAAAAACAACAATCATTGTACCTCTTCATCTTAGATACTGCTAAGCGTTGGCCCACATAACTTACTTACGAACCAAACAACGCCATACCCTGTCAATGCCCCTGCCCATGCTTCCATGAGACAGTGCAAAAGTAACACAATATTCCCTGAGCACAGGAAAAAAAAAAATCTAACACTAGAATAGCTTTAAAACGAGGTAGCATAGGCAGGAGTGTAAAGGCAGCTGCAGTTCTCTGGACTCGTATCGTTCACCTAAAGCTCTGCTTTTTTCTTCCTTTTGCCATGAAGCTCACAATGAACTAAGGGACTGAACTGAGCTTAGACGTGGCAGCTGCACCTGGCGTTGGTCTGACTCCAACCACATCCAGTTTGGCACAAAACTTCTAAACACAACTAGGAACTGGGGAGGTGTCATCGATGTCATCGGTAGAGGAGGGATGCTGGGACTGTCTTCCAGCAGAGTTGCCTAGATTTCGGAATGCCTCTGACATGACCCTGCCCTGGCTGTAGGTGGAAGAGTTCAAGGGCAAACCATTTTTAAATGCAAACCTTTTTAAATGCAACTTAAAAGTCAATTCTAGAAAATCTGGAAACCAAACAAACCTACCTATGCTTTTAAAAGGCTAAGGGCCCTCCCCACTCTATCACCATGATTCTGTGTCCTTCCCACAGCCCAGCACGTAGGCCTTTGCCTATTCTATGTGGCTGAGTAAACAGTTTACTGGTTTCAAACCAGCCAGGGGATGAACTCACTCCTGGAGTCAGCAACGCCCCTTCATAGCACAGACACCAAAGGAGATAAAACCAACTGAGCGATTAGTAGCTTGGGGGGGGGGGGCTGCCAATACCCCAGCCAAACCCAAGTGTGGAAGAGAACCGCTCAGGTAGGATACAAGATATTAAACTACTTATGCATAAGGGCCAAGAAACTTTTAAGGCAATTTTTATACCATTTTCCTAGACATCTTTGTGAATATTAAAAAGGTATAAGGCAAAAAAAATATCATATATACTGGAAGGCACTGTCACTATGAAAATCCCACGTTTCTTTTACTGTCTACTTCTGCATTTAACTTCATAATATTGTATGAAATTTCTTCACCCCTTTGAAACAAAATTGGGATTTTCAAAAAGAAAACCCTAACCACTCTCTTTAAAAACTCCCCTTTTCTACACTGGGTCTTGCAACTGACATTGGAAATACCCAGGATGCTTTGCAAAAGAGACAGTGCAGCCTTTGGCCGACTGTGAGGGAGGCAGGCAAGGCACAGCTGAGGCAGGCTGAGGTAGGCTGAGGTGTGGGAAGAAACAAAACTCAAGACCAACAGCCTTCCAAGCAACTCTGTCCCACATGTGCTATGGGACGGTTCTCTCCTACAAAGACAAGCATTTGTTTCATTCATTAGAATAAGTCTAGCCCCATATTTTCTCCTCAAAGTCAGAGGGGTTAAAATTATCCAAACCATGCAGGCATCACAGTGCCTTAAAAAAAAAAAAAATCAGAGCCTTAGATAAACAGTCTTTCTCATCTACCAATACGACTCCTTCAAACACATATGTAACACACAACACCAACGAACACAGACTACTAGGAAGTATGCTGGCTACGTAGCTGAGGTCAACTATGCAAGAGGGAGGCGACATCGTCTCTTCAGAGTCCGCCATCCCACAAACTGAGGTAGCGATCCAGCAAAGGGCTCCGTCTTCCCTCTGCTCCAGTGACATATCTTATAATCCAGCCAAACATCTTGACTGTCCGTTCACATTGTTGACAACAAAACATTCAAAATTCATGAGCTTCAAAAATAATAATAAAAAAACCATTTTCAAAAAGGGGTAAAACTCGGTAAGACATCAATATTTTCACAAAAGGCTTTGGCTCCCTGTTCATTGTCCTTCGAACAGACTTGCTGAGAATACCTGAGCGTGGCCTCCTACAGGGAAAACTCGCCCCTGTCAAAGCTGGGCTGGGCAGACGGTGGCTGCGGGGCTGAGGAGGAAGTCTGCTCAGCGGTCAAGGACTCTGCAGGGTCTCCAGACACCATTAGGGCAGCATCCCTAGCAGGATCACTGTGGGCCAGGGAATGAGAGGTAGGGGGCGTGGTACTCATGACGGACGACAGGTGTGTCTCATCATTGGACTCCTGGGAGAACCGACCAGAATCCCCCGTCTCGTGACTGCCCTCGCTGTTGGCTGAATGCTCAGTGTCCAGGGCAGCCCCAAAGCGTCGTGGAAAGCTGGTGGTCTGGCCTGGGGAGCTGGGGGAGTCTTCATTGCTGATCAACACGGTGGTGCCTGGCTGGTAGAAGCAGACGGCTGGGGTAAATCTTCTTGGAGGCTAGGCACAAAGAGAAGAGGGAGCAGCAGTGAGATATCGTGTAGCACAGACTAGGGCTCGCCATGAGGAATGGACTGCTTGGGCCAGTGGTTCCCCATAGGACTGGAAGCATCACAGAATTACAGCAAGTGAGATACTAACACCTTCCTGAAGGGGGCTGGAGAGACCCCTGTGATTAGCAGTATGTGCTTCAGGTGCAGAGAACCCCAGTTTGGTTCCCAGCACACACGTCAAGAGGCTCCCAACCTGTAATTCTAGCTCCAGGAGATGTGATGCCCTCTTCTGGCCTCTACACACAGACATGTACATAATTAAAAATAAAATCTTGGGCTGGAGAGATGGCTCAGCAGTTAAGAGCACTGCCTGCTCTTGCAGAGGACCAGGGTTCAGTTCCCAGCATCTACATGGCAGCCAACAACCTTCCGTAACTCCGGTTCCCAGAGATCAGGTACCTTCTTCACCTCTGTGGGCACTGCACATCATGAGTGCACTTACACACATGTAGGCAATACACTCATACACATAAAATAAAAATAATAAAATATTTCAAAAAATACAAAAATTTAATTTTTATTTATTTTTGTATGCATATGAGTGTACTGTCTGCATGTATGTTTGTACACCCGTGTCATGCAATGCCACAGAGGTCAGAAGAGGGTCTCGGATTCCCCTGGAACTGGAGTTCTGGAATTGGAGTTACAGACGGTTCTTGGCCACCATGTGGGTGCTGGGGATAAAACCCAGGTCCTCTGCAAGAGCAGTCAGTGCTCTTAATTGCTAGGCTATCTCTCCAGCCCCATAAAAAAAATTTTTTTAAGTACCTTGGTGATTTTGATACAAACTTCTCCCACCTTTCATTCCTTAAATTTTTATTTTTTGGTCTTTTCGAGACAGGGTCTCCCTGTAGCCCAGCTGTCCTGGAACTTGCTCTGTAGACCAGGCTGGCCTTGAACTCACAAAGATCCACCTGCCTCTGCCTCCTGAGTGCTGGGATTAAAGGCATGCGCCGCCACACCCTACATGTCCCTCTTTTCTTACTGCCCCATTCCCCACTGGAAGCCACAGCTCTGATCTAACTGTGCTCTTGGCTGCCACTCACCACAGCTCTCCATAGCGAGAACGAAATCAGACCCATAAAGAAAAGAAATCATTCATTTACATTGTCCCCTCTTTCTGAGGTTCATTTCATACACATGGCTGGCTGCCCAGGATTCTCTTCACAAGGGTAGGTTACCTGCTCAACTTTTATCTTCTTAGTGTCTTGGAAAAAAAGCCATTTTCTCTTAGTGTTGTTTTTAATAATGGGACCATAGCTATTAATGATCAGGTCAGTTCCTCCCTGGGGAAATAAAAGGAGAAAATGTAAGTCTCTTGGGATTAGATATTTTAGTTTATCATAAACAGCAAACAGCTTTGAAATGTCCAAAGCAAATGACCATCACAGACATCGCTGCTGCTTATTTTACACAGGAGATAACAACATATTCAGGATATCTGTTAGGGATCAAAAAGCTGTATCAGGTTGACTTATTTATTTTGTATGTATAAATGTTTTGCCTGCATGTGTGTGTATCCATGCATGTAATGCACAGCACTGGGATCCCCTGGAACTGGAGTTAAAGACAGTTGTTAGCCACTATGTGGGTGCCAGGATCCGAACCTGGGTCCTCTCCTAGAGCAGTCAATGCTCTTAACCACTGAGCCATCTCTCTAGCCCTTCCTTATTTATTATTTAATACTGAGTCTCATTATGTAGCCTACACTGGCCCAGAATATGTATCTCTTAGTGCTAAGGGATTACAGGAATGTACTACCACTACCACACTTAGCTTGGTTTACTCAGTTTATTCTATATTTATTCTCATTCTCTCTCTCTCTCTCTCTCTCTCTCTCTCTCTCTCTCTCTCTCTCTCTCTCTCTCTCTGAGTGAGACTCGGGTTGTTGGTCTTGACGGCAAGTGCCTTTACCTGCTGAGCCATCTCACAGGTGCACTGTCGAAATACTTTTTTCTAAAATACTTCATTTACTGCTTTTTATTTTATGTGTATTGCCTGCATGGGTGTAAGTGCACCCGAGTCATGCAGTGCCCAGGTAGTCAGAAGAGGGCATCAGGTCCCCTGGAACTGGAATTAGGGACAGTTGTGAGCCACTATGCAGATGCTGGGAATTCCTCTGAAAGGGGAGTCTGTGCTCTTAATCACCAGGCTACTGCTCCAACACCATGATTGAAATTGTTCTGTGGGGTAGGGGGGCTGTCTTTGAAACAGGGTCTCCTTGTAGCACCAGCTGTCCTGGAGCTCACTATATAGACCAGGCTGGCCTTGAACTCGCAGAGATCCACCTGCCTCTGCCTCCTGAGTGCTGGGATTAAAGGTGTGTGCCACCATACTAGGCTCATGATTGAGTGCTGGTGTTAAAGGCATGAACCACCATGCCTGGCTTTTTGGTTTTAAATGGATTTTTGTTCTATGTGTTTTGCACACATAAAATAAAAATAATTAAGTACTTTTAAGTTTTTTAATTTATATTTTACATATGAGTCTCTGTGTGTACATGTATGCAGTGCCTTCAAAGGTCACAAGAAGGCATCTGATTCCCTGGAGGCTGTGAGCAGAATTGAAAGTCAGTGCAGAAAGCAGGGGAGGCTTGAAGCAAGGAGAAAAGTAAGCTTGAAGAGCTGTCTCCACCTCCCAGGTTCAACTCTGAATTGATACCTTACTTTTTGACATTTTGTTCTATGTATGTGGGTCCATGAAATTTTGTTCTATGTATGTGGGTCCATGATATTTTGTTGTATGTATATGAGTCCATGACATTTTTTTCCTCCCAACTCCTTTTGAAATATTTCAATGATGAGCCAGGTGTGGTGGTGTACACCTTTAATCCCAGCACTCAGGAGGCATGGCTGCTGGGAACTGAACTGAGGTCCTCTGGAAGGCTCTTAAGCACTGAGCCTTCTCTACAGCCCCTATAAACCTCTTCTGCACAGGGTTAGATAGTAAATAGTTTGGCTTTGTAGGACATAGATGGCAAGCTATATTTTCTTCTTCTTTACTTTTAACAGTCTAATAAACATTCTTTGCTGAGGCAGCAGCCACACACAACCAGGCTGTGTGCCTGATAGACAGCCCGATGGATATAGTAAAAGTGTGTGTGATGTAGCAGAGAGCAGTTCAAGCTGGTTTCCATAGCGCTTACCACTACATGATCACTGCAGCTTGGCAAAGAAAAGAGGCTACACTCTGAGACATTTCCATGTAATAGTCTACTTTCTTGGATCTTCAGGTGTTTATTCAGATCTTTATTAGTTTTTGTTTGTTTTTTGTCTTTTTGAGACAAGATTCCTCTGTAGCCCCAGCTAGCCTAGCACTCGCTATGTAGACCAGGCTGTCATCCATCTCACAGAGATCCATCTGCCTCTGCCTCCAGAGTGTTTCTGTTTTTGGAGACAGGGTCTTGCTATGTAGCCCTGGCTGACCTGGAACTTGCTATGTAGGCAAGGCTGGCATGGAACTCAGAGATACACCTGCCTCTGCCTCTCAAGTGTGGGGATTAAAGGCCTGCACCACCATGCCCTGCTTGTGCATGCATTTTTTTTTTTTTGCACGTATTTCATAAGAGAGGTGTGTGTATAACTCACTCAGCACATACTTTTGGTTAGTTCATTTTCCACTTAAGGAGAACAAGGAGAAGCCATGTGTAGAAAACGAGTCTCGGCCTGGTACCTTTGCATCAATGAAGTTACTGGGCAACATTGGCACTAAGGACTCTTCGTGGCCTGCAGCTCTTTCCAGATTCTTCCCTGTGTCGCTTCCCCCTGCTACTGAGGACCCGCTGCCTCGAGTTATGGGCTGGACCCCACTCTGTGCTGCCTTGGATGCAGAAGATTTCCTGAAATATTGGTAAGAAGAGAGCCTTTGAATTTCATAGAAGATATGGGCAGATGTACCAATTTGGCACATAATCACAAGTTTGTTTTTCTGAGACAGGGCCTCATGTATCCCAGACTAGCCGCAAATGTACCCTGTAGCTGAGGATGACTTTGAACTTCTGATCCTCCTGCCTCTACTTCCTGAATGCTCGGATTTACAGGTATAATCCATGCTCCATTTAACCCAGTACAGGGAACTGAACCCAGGGCTTGGTGCATGTCAGGCAAATACTCTACCAACTGAACTATATCACCAGCAACAATTAAAAAAAAAAACAAACAATTTTCTTTTTGAGGCAGGGTTTCAACTCTGTAGCCCTAGATGGCTTGAAACTCACAGAACCTGCCTGTTCTGGAGTGCTGGGATTAAAATCATGTGCCACCACACCTGGTCCCTGCAATAATAAGATTTAATTTTATTTAAGTGTATGTACATGTATGTCTGTGTGAGTATTCTCAGGTACTCACAGAGGCCAGAAGGGGGCGCTGGATCCCTTGGGCCAGGAGTTATAGGTGGTTGTGAGCCACCTGCTGTTGGGTGCTGGGAATTGAACTCAGGTTTTCTGTAAGAGCAACAAGTGCTCCTCTCGCCACTAAGCCATCTCTCTAGCCCCTCAGCGACAGGTTTTTAAGCAATCAAGCTTGTCAATGCTCACTTCTCAACTACCTTCAGAAACTGAATGTTAGCTCTTTAACTCTAGGCACTGCAGGAGGGCCTTTGATCTGACTGACACTTGCTAGACAACACATCTCTGATCATTTCATGAGTTTCAATTCTGTCTGCGGGGTCTCAGGCACTTGTTTTGTGAGTGTCTCAGTGACTGAGACATTTCTGGTACTTCGACTTAGACAAGAAATCCTCAAGAACATAAGCAATCTTCTCAAATGCACTGGATCACATTACCATTTAAACAAAAGCAGAAGCCAATTTCATAAATATAGTTCATGCTTCTCAAGATAAGGAAATGAAGAAACTAGTTCCTCATTTAACAATTTTTATTGGCATAGTAGCTTTTTTCAAATGCCAGGAAAATAATCTCTGTAGAAAATAAGTTCATATCTAGGTGTAAAACCTCAGCACATTTAGAGGAAGGAAAAAAAAACAAAACAAAACAGTTATTTATTTTTTTTCTTTTTGGTCTTTTCAAGACAGGGTCTCCCTGTAGCCCCAGCTGTCCTGGAACTCACTCTG
The DNA here is from genome assembly GCA_009823505.1 of Rhizomys pruinosus. Taxonomy (NCBI): domain Eukaryota; kingdom Metazoa; phylum Chordata; class Mammalia; order Rodentia; family Spalacidae; genus Rhizomys; species Rhizomys pruinosus. Next base: position 59,865 of record VZQC01005240.1, read on the forward strand.
TAGACCAGGCTGGCCTTGAACTCACAAAGATCCACCTGCCTCTGCCTCCCAAGTGCTAGGATTAAAGGCATGCATCACCATGCCCGGCTACAAAAGACCCTTGATTTCAATGTTTCCTGTAGTTGCTGTAATTTAAATGTTTTTAACCATTTCAGCAACTCTCTAATGTGTGTTGTGTATTTACGTGTATGTGCGGATGCATGTGTGTGAGTGTATATGGAGACCCAAGGTTTGACACAGAGGGACGGACTTCCCTGACTACTCTCCACCTTCTCTATTTCCTGAGGCAGGTTTCTTGTTGAACCCTGAGCTGGCCATGTCAGCAGGATTGGCTGGCTGGCTTGCTCCAGAATTCCCTTCATGCTGGGATAACAGGTGAGATCCCAAGTCACCCATCTGAATTCCAGTCTCATACTTGATGTGCTGAGTCATCTCCCAGGCCCTAAGTTGGCATCTGGAGGAAAGGAAACCCACCTGGCTTTGCTCCTGTAGATCAAGATGAGGGCGCAGATGAAGATGCAGGTCAAGGCTATGCCAACGCCCACAGCGATGCCCGTCATTGACTTTCGGTCCAGATGGTAATAGCTGGAATAAACTAGACAGAGGAGATACATTTACTCAGAAGAAAAAAAACCCCACGTGAGCCAGGCGTGGTGGTGTACGCCTTTAATCCTAGCACACCTTTAATCCTAGCACTTGGGAGGAAGAGGCAGGCGGATCTTTGTGAGTTCAAGGCCAGCCTGGTCTACAGAGTGAGCCCCAGGACAGCTGGGGCTACAGGGAGACCCTGTCTCGAAAAAACAAAAAACAAACAAACAAAAAAAAAACCCATGTGTCATGCTTTTTAGACAGATATTTGCTCTTCTAGAATTTTTCTTCATCTCAGAGGAAAAGTTTTGATGCTGCATCTAAGCAGAAATGTCATGAATTTATTTTGTCAGAGGTTTGTGACATTTCATCTTCCAATACTGACGATTATGAGATCATATTTAGATAGCACAAATATGAAACAATGAATATCAGTTAATTAAGTAATCAAGTTTTACTCTTTTGGATTTTTTTGAGACAGGGTGTACTATGTAGCCTTGGCTGGCCTGGAACTCATTATGTAGACCAGGTTGGCCTTGAACTCTCAAAGCTCTGACTGCCTCTGCCTACTAGGTATTAATATTAAAGTCATGAACCACTATGCATTGCCTGATTAAGTTATTTATATTTGAAAAATAATTTTCAATTTATTTTCATTTTATGTATATGAGTGTTTTGCTTACATGTATGTAAGGGCACCACATGCAAGCAATGCCTGAGGAGGCCAGGAGGGGGTGCTGGATCTTCTGGAAATGGAGATACAGTGGGTTGTGAGATGCCCGATATGGGTATTGGGGAATCAAACCTGCATCCTTTACAAGAGTAGCAAGTGCAGCAGCCAGGCATGGTGGCACATGCCTTTAATCCCAGCACTCGGGAGGCAGAGGCAGGTGGATCTCTGTGAGTTCAAGGGCAGCCTGGTCTACATAGTGAGTTCCAGGACAGCTGGGGCTACAGGGAGACTGTCTCAAAAAAAAAAAAAAGAAAGAAAGAAAAAGAAAAAAAGAATAGCAAGTGCTCATAACTGGTGAGCCATTTCTCCAGCCCTTTTTAATTTAAAAAATCATTTTTAAAATTGTGTGTGCACGTGTGCATGTGCACAGATGTCCTCAGAGATCAGAAGAGGGTGTCCAATCCTGATGTCATTGCATTGCGACAAGCTGGAATTCAACTCTTGTCTTTGCAGCAAGCACCCTTAACCAGTGAGCCGTTTCTCTAGACCAATCTATGATTTATAATCCTGGAAGGCACAAAATCTGTATGTTCTTGGATGGGCTGAAGAACAGCTTCCATGATGTGCTTCTATAAAAGCCAATTTGTATGGAACATTGGTTTTCCATCTCCGTACATTACAGCAATGCCTCTCGAGGTTTAACGTATGAGTCACTGCGGGTGTATTAAAATGCAGGTTCCCAGGCTGCAGAGATGGCCTAGTGGTTAAGAGCGCTGACCGCTCTTACAGAGGACCGGTTCGACCCCAGCACCCCACATGGCGGCCGGAACTGTCTGAAACTCCAATTCCAGGAGACCTCTAGTTCCAGGGAAATCCGACACCCTCTTCTGACCTCCACGGAATTGCAGACACGGGTGCACAGACTTGCGTGCAACAGTACATTGATACACATACAGAAAAAATAAGTGCTGGGCTTGGTGGCAACACGCCTTTATCCTAGCACTTGGGAGGCAGAGGCACGCGGATCTCTGTGAGTTCAGGGCCAGCCTGGTCTACAGAGTGAGTTCCAGGACAGCCAGACGCTCCAGGGAGACCCTGTCTCAAAAAGACCAAAAAAAAAAAAAAAAATGCAGGTTCCCATTTTAACTAAATTTACTAAAGATGGGGCGAGTCCCTGATTGTACAGGCCTAACAAACTTGGGGAAGGGGTGACACCACAGATGCTGATCTCTAAATCACTTTGGCAAAGTATTTGAGAAACAAATAAGAGCCTGTTTTCCTCTTCCCCGTGATAAGCGGCTCACCTTCCCGTTCTTAAACGTGACTCCATGCTCTTTTCTCCTCGCTTCTCTTCCACACACCATGGCACCGAGAGACCGCTCTGTGGTGCCGAGCCCCTGATCTCAGTTTAGCCGCCAGCTCCTTCATTTGAATCTGCCCTCTACTTCTCCACGGAAGAGGAAAGTGAGGTGTCTAGGTCTGGACTCTAGGGGCCGGTGGCCTCCTTTGGAGCAGGTGGACACTGAGGGAGGGGGGCTGCTTGACCACAATTTTTGTTTTCCAAATGCTTTTCTGGACATAAACAACTTTCTGTCTGGGAGAGCTGTTTTTCTGTGAACACTCCTAATGAAAAGCAGGCTCTTCCCAGCCACAACCACCTCTGCTTCCTATCTCCATGGAACCTCCCAGGACATGGACTGCCATCAAAGCTGCCCATCTGGCCCAGTGGGTGCTCAGCTGGGGAAGTAACAGGATCCCAGGAGTTGGAGAGCTGCAAGGCATTCTGAGGTGACTTTCAGAGAAGAGCCATAAAGCCCGGGAGCCTTAGAACTGTGCCAGCAATAGCTCAGCAAACCAAGTGTGGGCTTAGGGGTATGGCAGTTATGGGAGTTGAAATCAAATATAAGGCACCTAAAAATCCCATTTTTCCCCCTTAATTAAAAAAAAAAAACAGGCTAAAGAGATGGCTCAGCAGTTAAGAGCACTAGCTGCTCTTACAGTTCCCTGACCCACACGACAGCTAACAATCATCTGTAACCCCGTTCCAGATATCTGACTCCCTCTTCTGGCCTTTGCAGGTAATGCATGCATGAGGTGCACATCAGGCAGACAAACCACCTTATACACATAAAATACACAGAACTCTTTAAAGGAAAGATCAGTGACTGTGGCAGTATACAGACCTTTGGTGTCAGAATCCAAACGTTTGGGCCTCTGATTTGATTGTGATGTCTCCTTGGGAAGGACGGCCAGCTCCACAGAATTTGAAAATGGTCCTTCTCCCACCTCATTGGATGCAGATATCTTGACAATGTACACATTTCCTGCCACCAGGTTTTCTAGGAGAGCCATGGTTATTGCCCCTAGAAACATTACAAATTAAGTAAACACAACTATGTAAATGTGAGTCTTCGTTAAAAACATTTTTCTGTGATAAATGTTCATTTTAAAATATTTTTCTGGGGCTAAGCATGGTGGCACGTGCCGTTAATCTGAGCAGTGAGGAGGCAAAGGCACATGGATCTCTGTGAGATCAAGGCCTGCTGGAACTCCAGTCTGTAGACCAGGCTGGCCTTAAACTCACAGAGATCCATGTGCCCTGCCTCCTAGTGCTGGGATAAAGGCGTGTGCCACCACACCAGGCAATTCTTTGTCTTTTAAAGAAATAGGGTGTTCTTGGTATGGTGCTGGGATTGAACCCAGGACTTGTGTATGCCAGGCAAACCAGGCTACTGAGTAAAAGCTCTGTGACTTTATTTTAGTAATTCTTTTTTGAAGATTTATATGTGTGTGTGTGTTGCACAGAGCTAGACAACGCATCAGATCCCTGAAGCAGGAATTACAGGCACCTGTGAAATCACGAGGACTGGGTGCTGGGACCACACTCGGGTCCTCTGTAAGAGCACCAGCACTCTAACCTGACCTCTCTGGCCCCTTGGGTGGACACACAGGGCTGGAGAAATGGTTAGTTAAAAGCACTGGCTGCCTTGCAGGGGACCCAGGTTCAAATCCACAGATAGCTAACAACGTCTGTAACTCCAGTGATCAGATGCCTTCTTCTGTGCATTGTACAACACAGGTGCACTTACACACATGCGGGCATTCAAACTCATACTACAGTTAAAATATTTTAAAAAACAGCACACAATTTTGTTTGGAATTAGACATATGTTTTAGTCGGGTTGTGTGGTGCTGCCTTTAATCCTAGCACTCGGGGCAGAGGCAGCGAATCTTTTGAGTTCAGGCAGCCTGGTCTACAGAGTGAGTTCCAGGACAGCTGGGGCTACAGGGGGACCCTGTCTCGAAAAGACAAAACACAACAACACAAAACAATGTATATAGTGTTCTATTACACTATTTATATATTATTATATTATTATGTAATTACTTACTCCTTATATACAAATGACATTAGAAACACTTATTTATGAAACATTTAAAAGTATATAAACACAAAGAACAGCACATGTAATGAACCCAGATCAACAATTATAATTAGATTATAAAAAAACTAGTGTGAGACTTCCCCCTTAATTAGATTTGTGGGACTTTTTTATACTGTGNTTCTATTTCCAGCATTCACATAAGTTTTCGTTTTCTTTTTCTTTTTTTTTGTTTTTGTTTTTCAGAGGGTCTCCCTGTGCTCCCGCTGTCCTGAACCACTCTGTAGACCAGGCTGGCCTGGAACTCACAAGAATCCCCTGCCTCTCGCCTCCCAAGTGCTAGGATTAAAGCGGTGTGCATGCCACCACACGCCCGGCACGATGGTTTCTTTTTCTTTAGGGTCTACTGCTAGAGTTACGGCATTCCCTTGGAAGTATCAGTTGCCTTCTTTTCACTCTTCTTTTCTCCCTACATGACATTTGTGTGTCTACTAGATCATTGCTTCTAACAATTCTATAGGATGACTTTCATAATGACTTTCTCCTTTATTTCTTGTCAGCTGGAAAAGCTGCATTGGCTTTGGTTCCAGATGTGGTGTCTATAACGTTCCTTCAGCTATTATCAATACAGTCCACAGGTCTGCAAAGGTGGTGCCCCACTGGCGCTAACCTGTATAAAGTTGACAAGAGTGTATCACGACACACTAACGGTGGTTACATCTCAGTTATTCCACAGGCTGTTTACAGACAAAGCCACCCCAGTGGATCATGGCGGGTGTGCTGCACCATTCCTAGTGATGGGGAGGGTGACTGTCAGCGTCTGAGGGCCCTATTGGGAGGCAGAAATGCTCTGCTGGGATAAGGGCTGCAAAGGTACTTTACGAGGGCTCTCTGGAGGCCATGCTAGCTGAGGGTAGGGCTAACAAGGGTGCAAGAGGGGGTTGTAGGGCTGGGAGGATGCTCGCGGTTAAGAGGCCAACTGCTCTTGCAGAGGACCCGGGTTTGATTCCCAGCACCCACATGGCAACTAAGAACCATCATTTAATAACTCCATTCCAGGGGAAATACCCGAAAACCGGCCCTCTTCTGAACCTCCGACAACAGCATTGCCAACATGGGTAGAGCACCAACCTACATGCAGATGGACATTCATACTACATAGAAAATACATTAAATTTATAAATTTTTAAAAATTAAAAAAAAAAAGGAGTGGTTGTCAAGACTGCTTGTCTGCTTCTCAGAGACTCAGTGGGTCAAACTTCTGAGACTGGGCTTAAGGTTACAGGAGACTGTGCAGGGCTACTTGTTTGCTTCCTGGGTTCATGGGTGGGTCTTATTATTTCAAAATTTTGTCTCATAAAAATGCAGAATGCCAGCCAGGCGTGGTGGCACATGCCTTTAATCCTAGCACTGCTTGGAATTGGTTGGAATTCATCAAAATTAAACCTTATGTCTATAAAATTGTTTGTTAAGAGGATTTAAAAATCTATGCTAGATTAAACAACAACTTTTTTGCCGGGTGTGGTGGCGCATGCCTTTAATCCTAGCACTTGGGAAGCAGAGGCAGGTGGATCTCTGTGAGTTCAAGGCCAGCCCAGTCTACATAGCAAGACTCTGTCTCAAAAAGACCAAAAAAAAAAAAAAAATGCAGGTTCCCATTTTAACTAAATTTACTAAAGATGGGGCGAGTCCCTGATTGTACAGGCCTAACAAACTTGGGGAAGAGGGGTGACACCACAGATGCTGATCTCTAAATCACTCTGAGCAAAGTATTTGAGAAACAAATAAGAGCCTGTTTTCCTCTTCCCCGTGATAAGCGGCTCACCTTCCCGTTCTTAAACGTGACTCCATGCTCTTTTCTCCTCGCTTCTCTTCCACACACCATGGCACCGAGAGACCGCTCTGTGGTGCCGAGCCCCTGATCTCAGTTTAGCCGCCAGCTCCTTCATTTGAATCTGCCCTCTACTTCTCCACGGAAGAGGAAAGTGAGGTGTCTAGGTCTGGACTCTAGGGGCCGGTGGCCTCCTTTGGAGCAGGTGGACACTGAGGGAGGGGGGCTGCTTGACCACAATTTTTGTTTTCCAAATGCTTTTCTGGACATAAACAACTTTCTGTCTGGGAGAGCTGTTTTTCTGTGAACACTCCTAATGAAAAGCAGGCTCTTCCCAGCCACAACCACCTCTGCTTCCTATCTCCATGGAACCTCCCAGGACATGGACTGCCATCAAAGCTGCCCATCTGGCCCAGTGGGTGCTCAGCTGGGGAAGTAACAGGATCCCAGGAGTTGGAGAGCTGCAAGGCATTCTGAGGTGACTTTCAGAGAAGAGCCATAAAGCCCGGGAGCCTTAGAACTGTGCCAGCAATAGCTCAGCAAACCAAGTGTGGGCTTAGGGGTATGGCAGTTATGGGAGTTGAAATCAAATATAAGGCACCTAAAAATCCCATTTTTCCCCCTTAATTAAAAAAAAAAAAAAAACAGGGCTAAAGAGATGGCTCAGCAGTTAAGAGCACTAGCTGCTCTTACAGTTCCCAGCACCCACAAGACAGCTAACAATCATCTGTAACCCCAGTTCCAGATATCTGACTCCCTCTTCTGGCCTTTGCAGGTAATGCATGCATGAGGTGCACATACAGGCAGACAAAACCACTTATACACATAAAATACACAGAACTCTTTAAAGGAAAGATCAGTGACTGTGGCAGTATACAGACCTTTGGTGTCAGAATCCAAACGTTTGGGCCTCTGATTTGATTGTGATGTCTCCTTGGGAAGGACGGCCAGCTCCACAGAATTTGAAAATGGTCCTTCTCCCACCTCATTGGATGCAGATATCTTGACAATGTACACATTTCCTGCCACCAGGTTTTCTAGGAGAGCCATGGTTATTGCCCCTAGAAACATTACAAATTAAGTAAACACAACTATGTAAATGTGAGTCTTCGTTAAAAACATTTTTTTCTGATGATAAATGTTCATTTAAAAATATTTTTCTGGGGCTAAGCATGGTGGCACGTGCCGTTAATCTGAGCAGTGAGGAGGCAAAGGCACATGGATCTCTGTGAGATCAAGGCCTGCTGGAACTCAGTCTGTAGACCAGGCTGGCCTTAAACTCACAGAGATCCATGTGCCTTTGCCTCCCATGTGCTGGGATTAAAGGCGTGTGCCACCACACCAGGCAATTTCTTTTGTCTTTTAAAGAAATAGGGTGTTCTTGGTATGGTGCTGGGATTGAACCCAGGACCTTGTGTATGCCAGGCAAACCAGGCTACTGAGTAAAAGCTCTGTGACTTTATTTTAGTAATTCTTTTTTGAAAGATTTATATGTGTGTGTGTGTTGCACAGAGCTAGACAAGCGCATCAGATCCCCTGAAGCAGGAATTACAGGCACCTGTGAAATCACAGAGGACCTGGGTGCTGGGACCACACTCGGGTCCTCTGTAAGAGCAGCCAGCACTCTTAACTGCTGAGCCCCTCTCTGGCCCCTTGGGTGGACACACAGGGCTGGAGAAATGGTTCAGTGGTTAAAAGCACTGGCTGCTCTTGCAGAGGACCCAGGTTCAAATCCCAGCACCTACATGGTAGCTAACAACTGTCTGTAACTCCAGTTCCAAGGGATCAGATGCCTTCTTCTGTGCATTGTACAACACAGGTGCACTTACACACATGCGGGCATCATACTCATACATATAAAACATAAAAATAAGTAAAATATTTTAAAAAACAGCACACAATTTTGTTTGGAATTAGACATATGTTTTAGTCGGGTGTGGTGGTGCATGCCTTTAATCCTAGCACTCGGGAGGCAGAGGCAGGCGAATCTTTGTGAGTTCAAGGCCAGCCTGGTCTACAGAGTGAGTTCCAGGACAGCTGGGGCTACAGGGGGACCCTGTCTCGAAAAGACAAAACAAAACAAAACAAAACAAATGTATATAGGTTTCTATTACACTATTTATTATATTATTTATATTTATGTATTACTTTACTCCTTATATACAAATGACATTAGGAACACTTATTTATGAAACATTTAAAAGTATATAAACACAAAGAACAGCACATGTAATGAACCCAGATCAACAATTATAATTAGATTATAAAAAAACTAGTGTGAGACTTCCCCCTTAATTAGATTTGTGGGACTTTTTTATGTGTATGAGAGTGTATTGCCTGCATGTTGTACAATGCACCCATGTTGTACAATGCCCACAGGGGTCAGAAGAGGGCATCAGATCCCCTGGAACTAGAGTTACTGATGGTTGTTAGCCACCATGTGGGTCCTGGGAACCGAACCCAGGTCCTCTGTAAGAACAGCCAGTGCTTTTAACCACTGAGCTAGCTCTCCAGCCCTTTCTTGTTCTCTTTAAGTGAGAAAGGACATAAGGTAGTATTTTTTTTTTTTTTTTGGAGACAGGGTCTCCCTATAGCCCCAGCTGGCCTGGAACTCACAGAGATCTGTCTGCCTCCGCCTCCCGAGTGCTAGGATTAAAGGCATCTGCTACCACGCCCATCTTAAAGACTGTTCTTAGCTGCCATGTGGGTGCTGGGAATTGAACCCGGGTCCTCTGAAAGAGCAGTCGGCCCTTTTAACTGCTGAGCTATCCCTCCAGCCCCATAAGTATTTTTCAAAGGTTGAATATATCTTTGAGGGACCAATTATAAGTTTCTCTGGGGGGGGGGATACAGTTCCACAGGAACCTCAAGAGTGCTGAAGACCAGCTCATAGGTTAACCTTATTTTTTTTTTTATTATTTTCTATTAAATTTATTTTGTGTGTCTGGTATATTTGTGTGGTCGTGCATGTGGAGGTCAGAGGACAGCTTCTACCATGTAATGTACGTTTGAGGGATGGAACTCAGATCTTCAAGCTTGGTGACAAATCCCAACAGCCCCAAGTTAACTCTTTTTTTTTTTAATTTTTTTTTATTAATTTTATTTCTGTATGTGTATGAATGGACTGTCTGCATGCAGGTCTGTGCACCCGTGTCGTGCAATGCCGCGGAGGTCAGAAGAGGGTGTCAGATTCCCCTGGAACTGGAGTTCTCCTGGAATTGGAGCTTCAGACGGTTCTCGACCGCCATGTGGGTGCTGGGGATCGAACCCGGGTCCTCTGTAAGAGCGGTCGGCGCTCTTAACCGCTAGGCCATCTCTCCAGCCCCCCAAGTTAACTCTTTTTAAAAAATTTTTTTAATTTATTATTTTTTATGTGTATGAATGTACTGTCTGCATGTAGGTTAGTGCACCCATGTTGTGCAATGCTGCGGAGGTCAGAAGAGGGCACCGGATTCCCCTGGAACTGGAGTTAATGGAGGTTCTTAGTTGCTATGTGAGTTCTGGGAATCGAACCCAGGTCCTCTGCAAGAGTCAGTGGTCTTAACCGCTGAGCCATCTCTCCAGCCCCCCCACACCCAAGTTAACTCCTAAGTCACCTCTCCAGCCCTTGAAGGGTTCGTCTGCTCTTGTTCTGCTATCACATTTCAAGTACTGTCCTTTGAAAAAGTCAACTACAAGCTGACCCAACATCATACGGGTGGCCCCACACAGGTAAACCTAGTTGTCCTGGTGTGAGAGAGTGTTCTGCTTCCCCTTCCTCACAGAGACCATCCCTGCAAGAGCTACAGAAGGCTCACCAAAGCCACCTGCCAGGCCAGGACTGGCTTCTCCAGTGTCCAGTGTACTTGCTAAGGCAGATCTTATTATACCAGCTGGTCCCGACACAGAGGCCACCTCTGTGGGTCACATGGAGTGAGGTGTCCAAGCCAGCAGCCCAACAGGACTTGTTTTCATGTTCTTTGGTTTCAACTTGGCCTGAAGAGAGTGTGAGTTACTCGAGTATCCAACTGCTAAATAAACAAACCAAGCCCTATTTAGAACCAGGTCTTCCTGTCTTCTGCTGTCACTGTGCACTTAGGTATAGGCCTTGCAAAACAGGGACCCATCACGAGAGCTTAAAATTAGCCAGAAGACCATTCCAATTGCCTCTCAACTGGAGATGAAAGTAAAGCTTCCATTTTGTCATTAGATACACTTTATTTTTCAAAATGCTTAGCAAAAAACTTATCACCACTAGAAGCAAAGTCTTTTCATGAATTAAAAAAATATATATATATACATCATTTTTGAGACAGGGTCTGATAGATGTCCTCTAAGTTACCACGTAAGAAGGGTGACCTTGAACACCTCCTAGTTCTCCAGCAACCAAGGGCTGGCATTCCAGGCATGTGCCAGAGTGCTGGGGTTGGAAGCTAGGGATTTATGCATGTTGTGCAAGCACCCTACCAATGGAGCCATCGCTCTAATACAATTAATTTCAATTTTAAACTTTTTTTCAGTGCTAAAATTAAAAAAAAAAAAAAACATGTGTGAGTGCTTTACCCACCTATATGTAAATATACCCTATGTGTGTAATGCCCAGAGGCCGGAAGAGGGAGTCAGATCCCCTAGAACTGGAGTTACAGATGGTTGTTAGCTGCCATGTGGATGCTGGGAGCTGAACCCAGGTTCTTTGCAAAGGCAGTCAGTACTTTTAACTGCTGAGACATCTCTCTAGCTTTAATTTCAGTCGTTATAAGTGGGTTAGCAGTATGTATACCTCTTTCTGCCCACAAAAATAAATTCAGCCATAAAAAAAGGAAACGGTCAGGCATGGTGGCACATGTTTTTAATCCCAGCACTCGGGAGGCAGAGGCAGGTGGATCTCTGTGAGTTCAAGGACAGCCCTACAGAGTGAGTTCCAGGACAGCTGGAGCTACAGGGAAACCCTGTCTCAAAAAGACCAAGAAAAAAAAGAGAAACAGTTTAACATCCTGGCTCCCTATAAGCACAAAGCACTTGCTAAATATTAGAGTGTTAATTGTCCTGTATTCTCTCTGCAGTCCCCCTCAATCTCAATGTGATTATTTGCTTACTGATTCTAATGTCTGAATATTTTTTAAAGTTTATTTATTTTGTGTGTGCATGCATGCATGCGTGTCACATGCCAAGGTGTGTCTGTGGGGACTGGGTGGTGGTTAGAGGACAACTTGGAGGAGTCACTTCTCTCCTTTCAGCACACTGGTTCCAGAGATCAAACTCAGGGTCGTCAGGCTTGGCAGCAAGTGCCTTTACCCGCTGAGCCAGCTCGCTGGTCCCCACCAGAAATGTTCTGAAAATGTTTTGATTCTTGAGCAGAAAATCTTGGTCTATCTGGTATTAAATATATAATAAATACATATAAATTTCACATGTATTGCTGGGCATGGTGGTGCACACCTTTAATCCCAGCACTTGGGAGACAGAGTCAGGCGGATCTTTGTGAGTTCAAGGCCAACTTGGTCTAAATAGTGAGTTCCAGGATAGCTGGAGCTACAGGGAGACCCTGTCTCAAAAAGACCAAAAATTTTTTTTCACATGAATTAAAGATTATCAGATATACAAAGAAATCTTTTTCTTAGTCTTTTCCAACACTGCTGCCTTTCCAAAATTGGCATGTTCAGATATAAAAGACAATCCTCCATTTCAATTTCTTCTTTTTTTTGTGTATGTATATGAACGTAGTGTCTGCATGTAGGTTTGTGCACCCGTGTCATGCAATGCCACGGAGGTCATGCAGAAGAGGGTGTCGGATTCCCCTGGAACTGGAGTTAAAGACGGTTCTCAGCTGCCATGTGGGTGCTGGAGATGGAACCCGGGTCCTCTGCAAGAGCAGTCGGCATTCTTAACACTAGGCCATCTCTCCAGCCCCCTCGATTCCTTCATTAAGTATTCCTTGCTTTCTGAGTCAATACGGATGAGTTGAGCAACCCCTTTGTGCTTTTTTGTCTTTCGAAGAACTCAGTTGCTTTTTACTGTGTTGTTTACTTGCTCTGGTATGAATCATGGCATTAAGTATATAAAAAAAGCTTCCTACATTTAACAAACAGAGAAAGCTTTTCATGAGTGTTTCTTAAAATCTCACACAGCAGCACACAGATGTTTTCTTGTGTATCACTGTAGACTGAGAAAGGATTGCATACACGCAAAACCCTGCAATTAGCATCCATTTCTCTACACAGCCAGAAATGAGGCAAAATCTTAGCTTTTAAATTCTTTCCCAAACTCATGAATAAGTGAATTTGAAAATAGGCAAATATATTGTTTCTTTTTTGGAAGTTAAGAATGAAGAACAGCTGACAGTGGTGGCATGCGCCTATAATCCCAGCACTCTGGAGGGAGAGGGAGAGGCAGAGGCAGGAGGATCTCTGGAGCTCTGTGAGTTCCTGGTCTACATAGTGAGTTTCCAGGCTAGCTGGGGTTGGAGGGAGACCCTGACTAAAAAAAGAAAAAACAAACAATCAAAAAACCAAATAACTCAAAGCTATGTGTTCATGCAATGCCTTATTAATATTTATCACACCTCACTAAATCAGATCTGTCATTTTGTCAAGTCTTATGTCAATAAGTCATTCTGGAAATGAATAACTAAAATAGAATTATACATGTTAAGAACATGTGGAGGGGCTGGAGAGATGCCTCAGTGGTTAAGAGAGAGATGCCTCAGTGGTTAAGAGCACTGCCTACTCCTACCAAACCAAACCCTGGTTTGGTTCCCAGCACCCACATGGCAGCTAACGACCATCAGTAACTCTAGTTCCAGGGGATCTGATGTTTTCTTCTGGCCTCTGTAGATATTAAATGTACATGGTGGGGCTGGAGAGATGGCCTAGTGGTTAAGAGCGCCAACCGCTCTTACAGAGGACCTGGGTTCTATCCCCAGCACCCACATGTTGGCCGAGAACCGTCTGAAACTCCAATTCCAGGAGAACTCCAGTTCCGGGGGAGTCCGACACCCTCTTCTGACCTCCGCAGCACTGCACAACATGGGTGCACAGACCTGCATGCAAACAGTACACTCATACACATAAATAAATAAAACAAAAAAATAAATGTACATGGTACCCTTACATACATGTATACAAACCCCTCATATGCATAAAAATAAAAAAAGAGTTCAAGTCAAGCCTAGCTTATATTAGACCTTGATTAAAAACAAACAAAACGTGTGGTGGGTGGGGACTGTAGAGACCGGTCAGTGGTTAAGAGCGCCTGCTGCTCTTGCAACGGACCTGAGTTCAGGTCCTAGCACTGAGGTTGGGTGGTCACATGGACTGTAACTCCAGTTCCAGAGGATCTGACACCTTCTTTTGACTTCTGCTGGCACTTGCACATAGATGGCACACACAGAGACACAGAAATAAAAATAAATATATAAAAAGAGAAGATGGAGTCAGCTGGCAGGACAGCTTAGAGGTTAAAGGTACTTGTACCAATACAGTTCCATCCCTGAGATCACACGATGGAAGAAGAGAAAAGTCTGATGCATGTTGTCCTCTGGCCTCCACACACACCTCCCCAACTGTTTATATAGAAAGGCTAGGCTGGGGGCTGGAGAGACAGCCTAGTGGTTAAGAGCACCGACTGCTCTTGCAGAAGACCCGGGTTCGATCCCCAGCACCCACATGGCGGCTAAGAACCGTCTGAAACTCCAATTCCAGGAGAACTCCAGTTCCAGGGGAATCCGAGACCCTCTTCTGACCTCCGTGGCATTGCACGACACGGGTGCACAGACCTGCATGCAGACAGTACACTCATACAAATAAATAAATTAAAAAAATAAATAACTAAATAAATAAATAAATAAATAAATAAATAAATAAATAAATAAATAAAAAATGGCTAGGCTATGAGAGTAAGAGCCCTGAGCAGTTTTCCCTCTACCTATTCACATCTCTGAGCAGCCTTGACCTCTATGCTCTGGGCTTGGTCATGTGATTTAACTCTGTACAGTGGGAAATCAGTAAGTGTGACACATCAGAGATTTGTAAGGCTCATTCCCAGGGCTCTATCTTTCTTGTTTCTAAACCCTGCTCCCTGCTGTTTCTAGGGTTCTCAGCCCCTCTGAGAACTGAGCTGGAGCAACCTCCTAAGGGGCTAACAGATGTCTCCAGTGAATCCCAATCAAAACTGGGATTCCGGGAATCAATAAGAAACACAACAGTTATTTGAAACTCTACAGTGGTTTGTTAGGGAGCAAAGAGAGCTAACAAAGCCACAGCGCCCACAGCCACCTCATTCTTAGTGCTTCCAAAGCTCCTTGGGGATCAGTTATGACTGGGTGGGACCTGTAATAATGAAAAACATGAAGGTACGACTATCAAAACTTCAGAAGTACATAGAGAGCTCTATATCACACACACATGAATGTGCTTAGTGTGTACCTTCCTAATTTGGAAAATATGCAAGAAAGATGGATGTGGATGGGTTTAGTACCATACTGTGCTTGTGAAATCTCCCTCTGGGGGGTCAAGAAACCTGGCTCAGCAGTTATGAGCACTTGTACCTGGGTTCAGTTCCCAGCACCCACATGGGGCAGCTCATCACCACCTGTAACTCCAGTTCCAGGGCATCCAATGATTTCCGTCCTCTGCAGGTGCTGAACACATGTAGTGCACTTATATACATGCAAGCAAAACACTCATACACATACATTTTTGAATAGTTTGTGTTCTTAAGTTCTCTGTTTTCCCTATATTTTAAAAAGTATTGGGGGTGAGAGCCAGGGGGCTGGAGAGATGCCTGAGTGGTTAAGAGTGCTGGCTGTCCTTCCAGAGGACCTGGGTTCAGTTCCCAGCACTCAAAATGGGAGGGTCACAACCACCTGTAAGTCTGGTTCCAGGGGGATCTGATGCCCTCTTCTGACCTCCGTGCGTAGCTGCACTCATGTACACAAATCTGCATATACACATAACTAAAACATTTTTTATGGGGCTGAAAACAGAGGTTAATAGCACCAACTGCTCTTGCAGAGGACCCAGGTTCATTTCCCGGCACCCACATAGCAGTTAACAACCATCTATAACTCCAGTTCCAGGGGAATCTGATGTCATCTTCTGACTCTGTGGTCAATGCATGACATGGGTGCACTTACACAGATGCAGGCAATACACTCATCACATAAAATAAAAACGCTAAAATATAAAAAAATTCTTATTTTTTTAATTTTTAAAATTCATTTTGTATGTGTATGAATGTACTGTATCCACGTAGGTTTGTGCACCCATGTCATGCAATGCCATAGAAGTCAGAAAAGAGTGTCAGATTCCCCTGGAACTGGAGTTAAGACGGTTCTAAGCCGCCATGTGGGTGCTGGGGATCGAACCCGGGTCCTCTGCAAGAGCAGTCGGTGCTCTTAACCGCTAGGCCATCTCTGCAGCCCCCTTATTTTTATTTTATATGTATGCATGCATCTGTGTAAGTGCACCCGTGTCATGTAATGCCTGAAGAGGTCAGAAGATGGCAGCAGATCCCCTGGAACTGGAGTTAGGACAGTTGTCAGCCTCCGTGTGGGTGCAGAGAATCAAACCCAGGTCCTCTGCGAAAGCAGTTGGTGCTCTTAACCACTCTGCAGTCCCACCAAAAAAAATTTTTTTAATACAATCTTTAAAAAAATAGGTTTGGCAAAATGGCTCAGGGGGTATTGGTGCTTACCTATCACACTGACAATAAGCCAACTGCAGCAGGGTGCCCCATAATGCCAGCACCCCTAGATGGTGATGGAATCAGACACAGAACTGCCTGGAAGCTCATGGGCCAGGCAGCCAGGAGTATTCAGCACAGGACCAGAAACAAGAGGAGAGACCCTGCCTCAAAGGTGGAGAGATGGCTCAGTGGGTTAAGAGCGCTTGATGTCTTGCAGAGGACCCAAATTTGGTTCCCGGCATCCACGCTGGGCAGATCACAAACTGCCTATAAGTCAAGCTCCAAGGAGTCTGACACCTCTGATCTCTGTAAGCACCCACACTTTTGTGCAGTGATGTGCATACACATAGACACATAATTAAAATAAATCTTTTGTGGGGCTGGAGAGATGGCCTAACAGTTAAGAGCACTGACTGTTCTTGCAGAGGACCCAGGTTCGATCCCCAGCACCCACATGGCAGCTGAGAACCGTCTTTAACTCCAGTTCCAGGGGAATCTGACGCCCTCTTCTGACCTCCACAGCATTGCACGACATGGGTACACAAACCTACATGCAGACAGTACATTCATACACATAAAAAAATAAATAAAATCTTTTTTTTTTTTTGGTCTTTTTGAGACAGGGTTTCCCTGTAGCCCCAGCTGGCCTTGAACTTACTATGTAGACCAGGCTGGCCTTGAACTCACAATACTATGTAGACCAGGCTGGCCTTGAACTCACAAAGATCCACCTGCCTCTGCCTCCAAAGTGCTGGGATTAAAGGTGTGTGCCACCACGCCGGCTAAAATAAATCTTTTAAAGTAACTGAAAAATTATAAGATGGCTTGCCAGTGTGCTTGGACAAAACCCGAATCTTTCCTAACTCACTGTCTCCTATGTAAGATGTAAGTTCAACACGAGCTCCTCATCAGTCCCTCTCTGGGTCTGTGTGCCACTGATAACTTTAGTGCACATCCTCTTTGATCACCCCAGCTCACCCTCACCTTCTCGGTGCAGGACTTGCCACTCGCCCGCGATCCAGGCCTTCCGTGAAGCATACAGGATAGTGTAGCGCGTCACAACTGTCTCTGGGCCATCCGGGGGTTTCCAGGAAACCAGGGCAGTGTCGTCCTCAATCAGGGTCACCTTTACTCCCACCGGAGGACCGGCAGGTGCTGCAGGTGCACACAGATCACACCGCATTAGTGGAGTGAGGTGAGTTATACACACTCAAATCCTGGCTGACAGACTGATAAGCTATGAGTCTGAACAATCAGAAACCACTGTAAGCAATCTAAACATCACAGCGTCGAAAGCTCCCTGACGATAATAACAGTGAGGTGCCAGGTTTGGTTCATTTCCTGAAAGCAAATTTTACTTTCATTTTTGGAGACAGGGTTTCATATAAGCCAGTGTGGCCTCCAACTTGATGTGCAGCTGAGGATGACATTTAATTCCTGGTCCTTCTGTCTCCACACTTTTTGAGAGCAGGGTTTATAGGCATGCGTGTACCACCACACCCGTGTACAGGGTGCTGGGATGGAGCCTATGGCTTTGTGCACGCTAGACAAGCACTTTACCAACTGGGTTACACCCCCAATCTTAATTTTACTTCTAAGTTTGAAGCATTAAAACAAAAACAAAAATAAAACCAAAAACATGGTGTTGGAGAGATGGCTCAACAGTTAAACACACTAACTGCTTTTGAAGAGACCTGGGTTCAATTCCCAGCACCCAGACGGTAGCTAACAACCATCCATAACTCCAGTTCCAGGAGATCCAACACCTTCTTCTGACCTCCAGGGGCACTGCACAGCACAGGGGCACTTAAGCACATGCAGGCAATACACTCGTACACATAAAAAATAAATTAAAAAATAAAAAATAAGCCGGGCGTGGTGGCGCACGCCTTTAATCCTAGCACTTGGGAGGCAGAGGTAGGCGGATCTTTGTGAGTTCAAGGCCAGCCTGGTCTACAGAGTGAGTTCCAGGACAGCTGGAACTGGAACAAGACCAGACACCTGGTCTACAGGGAGACCCTGTCTCAAAAAGACCAAAATAAATAAATAAATAAAATAAAATAAAATAAAATAAAAAAATAAAAAAGCTGGTGTGGTGGCGCATGCCTTTTATCCCAGCACTCAGGAGGCATAGGCAGGCGGATCTTTGTGAGTTCAAGGACAGCCTGGTCTACAGAGGAAGTTCCAGGACAGCTGGGGCTACAGGGAGACCCTGTCTTGAAAAGACCAAAATAAATTTAAAAAAAAATAAATTTTAAAAAATCATAAAGGAGATGGTAGGTTCTAGATGAGGAAGTTGGTCTAACGGGTAAGATTTTCAAGACTTTTTTTGAAAGGGTTGTAGTTCCAGGCCAGTGGAACTACAGGGTTTCACTCTGTAGTTCCACTGGCCTGGAACTCACTGTGTAGACCAGGCTGGCCTTGAATTCACAGAGCTCTGTATGCCTCTGCCTCCTTAGGACTACTATTAAAGGCATATGCCACCCTCCCGGTAATTTTCAGGACTTTTGAAATGCTGTAAAACGGCCAGTCAGAAAGCTTTATGGGAGCTGAGGGTTTCTCCGGCATGAGTGAGATCACAGGAACATTCCCCAGCAGACGGCGAAGGAAAAGGAGAGAAGGGACAGGGAAGAAAGGGAGAAAAGAGGGGATGGAGGGAGGGGAGAGCAGTTTATTGGTTCACTGGCATACCTGTCCATCAGACAAAGGGCTTCACCCCTCCCTACTGACTCTCAACTGTAGTTCCTGCTGAAATGTTTACGCTGATAATTTAATCTGATCCAGAAGGTCTTGAAGTAAATGCTTCTGAGCTTGGAGTATTTAGCTATTTCCCCAGGCACTGGGAATATGGCCATTTATAGAGCAGACTTGAACCTGATAATTTCTATCTGGAGTTTCACTTGACTTCATGTTTAATGAGAGTTTAAAGTACAAAGAGCCAGATATTAGCAGCATGCCTTTATGGGATGGCATCAAAAGCACAGTGAGCAAATCCTCTGCTCACACACAGGTATGCATGGCCCTGCATTCTCTCCCCACAACTAAAAGTACAGCAGGAATACACTTCCTGGATCGTCTAAGTCCTTCATCCTCATTCTAGAAATAAAGAAATGCCATTCTAGAGACCCAAAACATCTGAGCTAGAGCCCAGGTGAGTTGGTATGGCCAGTGTAGTCAGGATATACACAGCCCCAGGCCAGAGATCACAGGAAAAATGGTTCTGACACGGGCTCTTAAGAACATTAACAATGGGGGTTAGAGAGATGGCTCAGCAGTTAAGAGCACTGGCTGCTCTTGTAGAGGACCTGGGTTCAATTCCCAGCACCCACATGGCGGCTGACAACTGTCTATATAACTCCAGTCCCAGGGGATCCAACATTCTCTTCTGACCTCTGTGGGCACCAAACAACATGGCTGCACTTACAAACATGCAAGCAATGCATTTGTGCAGATAAAATTAAAAATAGTAAATAAATTTTTTTTGTATTTTTGAGACAGGGTCTCCCTTTAGTCCCAGCTGGCCTGGAGCTCACTCTGTAGACCAGGCTGGCCTTGAACTCACAGAAATCCACCTGCCTCTGCTGGGATTAAAGGCGTGCACGACCATCCTGGCAATACATTTTTTTTTTCTTGTTTCCTTGTGTGTCATCCTTGCACAGGGGCCATGCTAATCTTCTCTGTATCGTTCCAATTTTAGTATACGTGCTGCCGAAGCCTTTAAACCCAGCACTCGGGAGGCAGAGGAAGGTGGATCTCTGTGAGTTCAAGGCCACTCTGGTCTACAGAATGATAAAATATTTTTTAAAAGAACACTAACAATGCCAGGAATGGCGCGGCACATGCCTTTAATGCTAGCTAGCACTCCAGAGGTAGAGGCAGGTGAAGCTCTGTGAGTTCACGGCCAGCCTGATCTGCATAGTGGGTCTGAGGCCAACCAGGACTGCAGAGTGAGACTGAGGGTGTTGTTGTTGTTGTTGTTTGAGTTTAAAGAAAATTAACAAACAGAATCAGCCATGGACATGCACTTTCAATGACCTGGGATTTTAGACTTGAACATCTTCACTGATTGAAAAAGGTTTAAAAAGGAGTCTCCAAAGAGACAAAAATTAAAACTCTTTTGCTTATGATTTTTAAAAAATATTTTATTTTTATTTTCTGTGTATGAGTGTATTGCCTGTATGTATATAAGTGCACCTGTGTCACACAATGCCCACAGAGGTCAGAAGAGGGCAACAGATCCCCTGGGACTGGAGTTATAGACAGTTGTTAGCTGCCATGTGGGTGTTGAGAACTGAACATGGGTCTTCTGTGAGAACAGCCATTGCTCTTAACCACCCCATCCCCTGCTTATGACATTGTTAGAAGAAAAAAAATTGAACTGGGTGTGGTAGTATGTACCTTTAATCCAACACTTGGGAGGCAGAGGATGGTAGATCTCTGTGAGTTCAAGGCCAGCCTGGTCTACATAGTAAGTTCAAGCTGGGGCTACAGGGATACTGTATCTCAAAAAGACTCCCCACCCCCACCCCAACCCCAAATTCTAAAGTTAAGAAACAAATGAAAGCTAGGCAGAGGCATTTCCACTGGTATCAAGGACAATATTTTTCTCAAAGTGACAAATATACCTTTTTTTGGGGGGGGGGATAGGCCCTTGTGAATCTCAGATAGCAGCAAACTTACTATGTAGCTGAGGATGACCTTGAATGTTCCGGAGCCTCCCCAAGTTTGGGATAACAGGTGTGTGCCTTTTATTCCAGTGACATACATACTTTTAAAAACACATGTCCTTAAAACATTTTTTTAAAAGATAAACCCACAGGGAAGCTGCCCCTCTACCTTCTGGGAGGGTGGAATGATAGACCACGGGGCTCCAGGGGCTGGAGAGCGGATCCACATGCAGTCGGACGGCAAATTCGTACTTGGTGTTTGGTTCTAGATCTTGAACCAACATGTGAGTTTCTGATCTGTGTTAAAGAATAAGGATGATGTTAACACCAGTAATGCAATGCTAACAGAGTTAGCACACTCAACCCAAGGATAAACACACTTTGTGTATTCAAGACTTCTTCATTTTTTTTTAAGATTTATTTTATTTTTAATTATGTGTATATCTGTGTGTGGTTATGTGCACAAGTGTAGTGACCATAAGGTGCAGAAGAGGGTGTCGAATTTCCTGGAGCTGGAGGGGCTTATGAGCACCCTGCCCAGCCAGGGTGCTGGGAACCAGACTCATGTCCTCTCCAAGAGCAGTAAAATGCTCTTACGTGCTAAGCCATCTATCTCTCCAGCCCCAGTTTCCCCCTCCCCCCTTCTCTCTCTCTTTGGTCTTCTGAGACAGGGTCTCCTTGGCCTGGAACTCACTATGTAGACCAGGCTGGCTTTGAACTCACAGAGATCCACCTGCTTCTGACTCTCAGGTGCTAGTATTAAGGCCACCACACCTGGCTCATTAAAAAAAATTTTTTTTAAAAACACTAACACCTATCTGTGCTGAGTACTAAATCACATTTAGTAACATCCTATACAAATAAGCTTGTGATAAAACTGCCTCAGAAGAAACCACTAGAAAGTTAACTAAAGTATAAATACAATTGTTCCAATATATAGGATTTCCCTCTGAAATACTGGAAACCCAATCATTCTTTTACGATGACCATTTCCCTAATTCTAATCCCAAAAACCAGAAGGACAATTTGCCCTACTTTTTGATGGTAGTGCAAAAATGATCTACGGTGCTGAGGACCAAAGGCACATATCAACTACATCCTCATCCCTTAGTTTTAATTTTGCTTTGCTTAAAAAAGTTTTTAAATATTTGACAGTATGCGTCCACACCTATGAGTGTGTGTAGGCTTACCATGGTCTACATATGGAGGTCAGAGGACAAATTCCAGGAGTCAGTTCTCTTCTTCTACCACATGGGTTCTACAGATCCAACTCGGGTCATCAGGCTTGGTGGCGGTCCCTTTACCTGCTGAGCCATCTTGCTAGCCCTTAAGGTTTTATTTTTTTAGGTGCAAGCCTGAAAAATGGCTGAGTTACCTCTCTAGACCCCTTAGTATTTTCTGACAGGGTCTCCTTCTGTAGCCCATACTGGCCCTGAACTCACTTGTTATGCTCCTGCATCTGAGTCCTGTTCCACCACACTCATCCTGAAAAATGGTCTTTTGTTGTTTTGTTGTTTATACATGCTAATTTTACTTACGTGAAATACTAGTTTCTTGCCTAATCAAGTTGCATGAGACCTCCAAAAATAAAATTTTTAAGTGCCAAGAAGTGCAGTGTTCAGAACTGAACAAAATGATGGGAGGGAAAACTCCCAGGCCTTTAGGAACACGAACTCTGAAACAAACGCTGGCCAATGAAGCTCAGGCTGACCCCAAGACAGCAAGGGGTCCGTGCAATTGGAGGAGGAGGCCCCGGAGAGCAGCTACGTACGTTTGTAGGTACTGAACCAGAGAAGCGTTCTGCAGGCCCACAGGGTTACAGCGGATGGTGTAGTTAATGGCTTGTGCGGTGGTGAATGCGGGCCTCCTCCAGTGCAGGAAGATGGAAGATGAAGTGTTTGCTTTCGCGTAGAGATGGTGGGGTGGTGGCGGTGGTGGAACCATACGATCACGAACAGCTACAGAGAAATATGACGTTAATTTACCACAATGTTCGATGTTGCAGACAGCAGTCAAATGGCCAAGTGAGAAAGAACCCTGTCAGTTCATCCGAGGCCCTTCTGCCACCAAAGTCTTACGTGGGGTCTCCAGATGACACTACAAACCTAAACAGCTCTTTATGGAGTCAAATGCTTAACAGGTTAAAAACCAGTCTCAGAAGGGTAGGCTAGTCACAGGCACTGACAAAGCCCTAGAACAGAAGCGACTGCACAGAAGCAAGCTGCCTCAAGGCAAAAGAAGATGAAACAAAATTCAGGGTGTAGCTGTTACATCTTTTGCTTGCATACTTAAAATACTTACAATTCAAACATCTCACTCTTAACTGAACACTGACTTTTCCAGGTATGCTGGGCAACATAAGGGATACAGAGAAATTAAACCACCCAGTCCTCTAAGTAGTAGTGAGACTACAATTTTTAGATATTATTTTATTTATTTTTATTTTATGTGGGTTTGAGGGGTTTTATTTTTGCCTGTATGCAGTGCCACCAGAGGCCAGAAGAGGGCGCTAAATCCCCTGGAACTAGAGTTACAGACAGTTGTTAGCAGCCAGTGCTTTTAATATTCCAGCCACCTCTCCAGCCCCATGAGGCTGAAATGTGAAGCAGGAGGAGGAGAAAAAGATGCCCGAGTTACAACCAACAGCTATGTGGCTCTCACTCACACACGCATCCTGGTGTGCTGACAGTCTGGTCAGCCTGGTAGCCATCTTCCACGTTATTGTAAGCCAGCAGCCTCACGTGATATTTTCTTCTGGGGTCTATAAAGGGAACAAACAGGCAGAAGTTAGGACCAGCTCTCCAACACTAAGCAGAAGTCCTGATAGCTGCAGCAGGCTTTGGTGTAAGCACTTTCTGAATGCATAATAATTCCAAGTAAAATGAATCCTTCTCTGTGCTGCAAGGCTCAGTGTTCCCTACCCATCATCTCACTGTGATACTGCTACTGAAATAACCTAATATTTAGAGACTTATTGTATTTAGCTTAGTGTGGTGGCACACGCCTTTAATCCCAGCACTTGGGAGGCAGAGGCAGGTGGCTCCCTGAGTTCAAGGCCAGCCTGGTCTACATATACATAGTGAGCTCCAGGCCAGCTGGGACAAAAGGAAGACACTGTCTCAAAAAGACCCCCCCCAAAAAAGGCACGCACCACCATGCCCAGCTTAAAGACGGTTCTTAGCCACCATGTGCATGCTGGGAATCAAACCTGGGTCCTCTGCAAGAGAAGTTGGCGTTCTTAACCACTGAGCCATCTCTCCAGCCCCACAGCCAGTGTTCTTAACTACTGAGCCATCACTCCATCCCCAAAAGTCATTTTTTTAAAGCCATTAACTGTGGGTTAATATGTTTACCCCAATTTCAATGATAACCACCACAAATATTCCTCTTGAAATGACCAAATTTTCATTAAGTTTTCTGAAGCTTTTTCTTTTAAAAACTTAATCTTATTTACACATTTTGTATGTTTGTATGTATTTTGGGGGCTTGTCACTAGGCATAGGTGGAGGCCAGAGGACAACTTACTTTCAGGAGTCCATTTTCTCCTTCTACCATGTGGGGTCTGGGGATCAAATTCAGGTCACTGGGCTCCGTGAAAAGTGCTAAGCCACCTTGCCAGCCTTTATTTCGTCTTTTTCTTTTTAAATACAGGGACTTGCCTTAGACTGATCTCAAATTCACTATGTTTGAGTTCCAGGCTAGGTTTGAATTCCTTGTGCAGCCCAGGCTGGCAACTCTCCATCATCCTATGCCAGCCTCCCCTGTGCTGGGCCTTAGCAGGAGCCCGCCACCATACCCAGGTGAGATTTTATTTTAAAGTCTTAGGTTGCATGATGAACCATGGAAGTTCTGTTATGTAGAAGTTGCTGTTGAGGCAATTATATTGGAGAATAGTCTAAAGATTTATTTATTCTTATTTTTATTTTATGTGTATGAGTATTTTGCCTGCATATGTGTAAGTACACCAATGTGTGCAACGGCCATGGAGACCAAAAGGCGTCAGATCCCCTGGAACTAGAGTTTACAGATGGTTGTTAGTTGCCATGTGGGTGTTGAGAACTGAACTCGAGACCTCTGTAAGAATAGCCAGTGTGGGCCTGGAGAGATGGTCTAGTGATTAGGACCTGGGTTTAATCCCCAGCACCTACATGGCGGCTGAGAACAGTCTGTAACTCCAATTCCAGGAGAACTCCAGTTCCAGGGGAATCCAAGACCCTCTTCTGACCTCCACGGCATTGCATGACACGGGTGCACAAACCTACATGCAGACAGTACATTCATACACATACAAAAATAAAATAAAAAAGAAAAAGAAAAACTGCAGCAAGGGTGTTTGGTATAAGCTAAAATATTGTCTCCAAATTATATTTATTCTCCAAAGCATATCAGTTTTGACAGGTAAAATGTAGTCCTCATATTTGACTAGAAGGTAATTCTGAGTATAAAAAAAGAAACCAGCCTGGCTTTTGCCTAATGTTCTTAATCACCAGCTGGTTAAAACTTCTAAACTATGTGTTTCCCAAGCAAAGATTTCACAGTGAAGATCCTTAATCCCCTAACTGCATCCAGATTCTCATGAATTAATTCATTAGTTCATAAATAAATTACATTCTCAAATCTTTGCCTAAACTAATATGCAGTCATTCATTTTCACCCCTCTGAATTTCTGTTAGTTCAGATTTCCTTAATTACTAATCAGCAACATTGACTAACAACACATTGTATTATGTTTATCAAGAGGTAAGAGTTAAGGGAAGGAGGTATTTTCCTTTCTCTTCCTTCCTTCCCTTCTCTTCTCTTTCTGTTTTTTTTTTCTGTCTTTTACCAATACAAGAAAATTAAAATTTAAATATTCATATAATCTAATCTCAATGATATATATATATATATATATATACATAATTCGTAGCATAAAATTTCTAATTATTCTGTAAATTGGTGAATTTCTAAGGTACTGAGAAATACATTGATGTTTTTTAAGCACATCCATCTGCTAACCAAATTGTATTTATTTCAGCAAACCAATTCCCTGGTTACTGTTTATGATTTTATTATATTTATTTTAAATACTTTATTTTTTATTATTTTGGGGTCTTTTTGTGACACAGTCTCCCTGCAGCCCCAGCTGACCTAGAACTCACTATGTAGGCCAGGCTGGCCTTGAACTCAGAGATCCACCTGCCTCTGCCTCCTGAGTGCTGGGATTAAAGGAATGGGCAAACCACACCTAGATAAATACTTTTATTTTAGGTCTATCAATGTTTTTCTTGCACCTGCATGTATGCAAATCCACCACTTGCATGCAGTACCCACAAAAGCCAAAACATAACGAAATTCTTGGATCTGGAGTTATTGATATTTATTTGCCAGGCCCATGTTTTTTTGTTCCCTCTCTTCTCTCTCTCTCTCTCTCTCTCTCTCTCTCTCTCTCTCTCTCTCTCTCTCTCTCTCTCTNCTCTCCCCACAACTAAAAGTACAGCAGGAATACACTTCCTGGATCGTCTAAGTCCTTCATCCTCATTCTAGAAATAAAGAAATGCCATTCTAGAGACCCAAAACATCTGAGCTAGAGCCCAGGTGAGTTGGTATGGCCAGTGTAGTCAGGATATACACAGCCCCAGGCCAGAGATCACAGGAAAAATGGTTCTGACACGGGCTCTTAGAACATTAAAAATGGGGGGTTAGAGAGATGGCTCACAGTTAAGAGCAGATGGCTGCTCTTGTAGAGGACCTGGGTTCAATTCCCAACACCACATGGCGGCTGACAACTGTCTAATAACTCCAGTCCCAGGGGATCCAACAGTCTCTTCTGACCTCTGTGGGCACCAAACAACATGGCTGCACTTACAAACATGCAAGCAATGCATTTGTGCAGATAAAATTAAAAAATAGAAATAAATTTTTTTTGTATTTTTATTTTGAGACAGGGTACCTCCCTTTAGTCCCTGCTGGCCTGGAGCTCACTCTGTAGACCAGGCTGGCCTGAACTCACAGAAATCCACCTGCCTCTGCTGGGATTAAAAGGCGTGCACGACCCTCCTGGCAATACATTTTTTTTTTCTTGTTTCCTTTGTGTGTCATCCTTGCACAGGGGCCATGCTAATCTTCTCTGTATCGTTCCAATTTTAGTATACGTGCTGCGAAGCCTTTAAACCCAGCACTGCGGAGGCAGAGGAAGGTGGATCTCTGTGAGTTCACGGCCACTCTGGTCTACAGAATGATAAAATCTTTTTTAAAAGAACACTAAAAGCCGAATGGCGTCGGACATGCCTTAATGCTAGCAGCACTCCAGAGGTAGAGGCAGGTGAAGCTCTGTGAGTTCACGGCCAGCCTGATCTGCATATGGGTCTGAGGCCAACAGGACGCAGAGTGAGACGGAGGTGTTGTTTGTTGTTGTTGTTTGAGTTTAAAGAAAATTAACAAACAGAATCAGCCATGGACATGCACTTTCAATGACCTGGGATTTTAGACTTGAACATCTTCACTGATTGAAAAAGGTTTAAAAAGGAGTCTCCAAAGAGACAAAAATTAAAACTCTTTTGCTTATGATTTTTAAAAATATTTTTTTTTATTTTCTGTGTATGAGTGTATTGCCGATGTTATAATAGTGCACCTGTGTCACACAATGCCCACAGAGGTCAGAAGAGGGCAACAGATCCCCTGGGACTGGAGTTAAGACAGTGCTTAGCTTGCCATGGGGTGTGTTGAGAACTGAACATGTCTCTGTGAGAACAAGCCATTTGCTTCTTAACCACCCATCCCCTGCTTATGAATAATTAGATGAAGGGGTAGAAAAAAAAAATGATGGGGTGGTGGAGTATGTACTTTAATCAACATTGGGAGGCAGAGGATGGTAGATCTCTGTGAGTTCAAGGCAAGCCTGGTCTACAATAAGTTCACGCTGGGCTACAGGGATACTGTATTACTCAAAAAGACTCCCCACCCCACCCACCAACCCACAATTCTTCTAAAGTTAAGAAACAAATGAAAGCTAGGCAGAGGCATTTCCACTGGTATCAAGGACAATATTTTTCTCAAAGTACAAATAACCTTTTTTTGGGGGGGGGGATAGGCCCTTGTGAATCTCAGATAGCAGCAAACTTACTATGTAGCTGAGGATGACCTTGAATGTTCCGGAGCCTCCCCAAGTTTGGGATAACAGGTGTGTGCCTTTTATTCCAGTGACATACATACTTTTAAAAACACATGTCCTTAAAACATTTTTTTAAGATAAAACCCACAGGGAAGCTGCCCCTACCTTCGGGAGAGGTGGAATGATAGACCACGGGCTCCAGGGGCTGGAGAGCGGATCCACATGCAGTCGGACGGCAAATTCGTACTTGGTGTTTGGTTCTAGATCTTGAACCAACATGTGAGTTTCTGATCTGTGTTAAAGAATAAGGATGATGTTAACACCAGTAATGCAATGCTAACAGAGTTAGCACACTCAACCCAAGGATAAACACACTTTGTGTATTCAAGACTCTTCCATTTTTTTTTATAGATTTATTTATATTTAATATGTGTATGCTGTGTGTGGGTATGTGCACAGGTAGGTGACCATAAGGTGCAGAAGAGGGTGCGAATTTCCTGGAGCTGGAGGGGCTTATGGAGCACCCTGCCCAGCCAGGGTGCTGGGAACCAACTCATGTCCTCTACCAAGAGCAGAAATGCTCTTACGTGCTAAGCCATCTATCGTCCTCCAGCCCCAGTTTCCCCCTCCCCCCTTCTCTCTCTTTTTTTTTTTCTCTTTTTTTTTTTTTTTCTGGAACTCACTATGTAGACCAGGCTGGCTTTGAACTCACAGAGATCCACCTGCTCTGACTCTCAGGTGCTAGTATTAAGGCCACACACCCTGGCTCATTAAAAAAATTTTTTTTAAAACACAACACCTATCTGTGCTGAGTACTAAATCACATTTAGTAACATCCTATACAAATAAGCTTGTGATAAAACTGCCTCAGAAGAAACCACTAGAAAGTTAACTAAAGTATAAATACAATTGTTCCAATATATAGGATTTCCCTCTGAAATACTGGAAACCCAATCATTCTTTTACGATGACCATTTCCCAATTCTAATCCAAAAAACAGAAGGACAATTTGCCCTACTTGATGGTAGTGCAAAATGATCTACGGTGCTGAGGACCAAAGGCACATATAAACACATCCTCACCCTTAGTTTAATTTTTGCTTGCTTAAAAAAGTTTTTAAATATTTGACAGTATGCGTCCACACCTATGAGTGTGTGTAGGCTTACCATGGTCTACATATGGAGGTCAGAGGACAAATTCCAGGAGTCAGTTCCTTCTTCTACCACATGGGTTTCTCGGATCCAACTCGGGTCATCAGGCTTGGTGGCGGTCCCTTTACCTGCTGAGCCATCTTGCCTAGCCCTAAGGTTTTATTTTTTTAGGTGCAAGCCTGAAAAATGGCTGAGTTACCTCTCTAGACCCCTTAGTATTTTCTGACAGGGTCTCCTTCTGTAGCCCATACTGGCCCGAGAACTCACTTGTTATCTCCTGCATCTGAGTCCTGTTCCACCACACTCACCTGAAAAATTGTCTTTTGTTGTTTTGTTGTTTATACATGCTAATTTTACTTACGTGAAATACTAGTTTCTTGCCTAATCAAGTTGCATGAGACCTCCAAAAATAAAATTTTTAATGCCAAGAAGTGCAGTGTTCAGAACTGAACAAAATGATGGGAGGGAAAACTCCCAGGCCTTTAGGAACACGAACTCTGAAACAAACGCTGGCCAATGAAGCTCAGGCTGACCCCAAGACAGCAAGGGGTCCGTGCAATTGGAGGAGGAGGCCCCGGAGAGCAGCTACGTACGTTTGTAGGTACTGAACCAGAGAAGCGTTCTGCAGGCCCACAGGGTTACAGCGGATGGTGTAGTTAATGGCTTGTGCGGTGGTGAATGCGGGCCTCCTCCAGTGCAGGAAGATGGAAGATGAAGTGTTTGCTTTCGCGTAGAGATGGTGGGGTGGTGGCGGTGGTGGAACCATACGATCACGAACAGCTACAGAGAAATATGACGTTAATTTACCACAATGTTCGATGTTGCAGACAGCAGTCAAATGGCCAAGTGAGAAAGAACCCTGTCAGTTCATCCGAGGCCCTTCTGCCACCAAAGTCTTACGTGGGGTCTCCAGATGACACTACAAACCTAAACAGCTCTTTATGGAGTCAAATGCTTAACAGGTTAAAAACCAGTCTCAGAAGGGTAGGCTAGTCACAGGCACTGACAAAGCCCTAGAACAGAAGCGACTGCACAGAAGCAAGCTGCCTCAAGGCAAAAGAAGATGAAACAAAA
Source organism: Rhizomys pruinosus (assembly GCA_009823505.1). NCBI lineage: Eukaryota > Metazoa > Chordata > Mammalia > Rodentia > Spalacidae > Rhizomys > Rhizomys pruinosus. The sequence goes on from VZQC01005240.1 coordinate 89,988, forward strand.
TTCAGGGTGTAGCTGTTACATCTTTTGCTTGCATACTTAAAATACTTACAATTCAAACATCTCACTCTTAACTGAACACTGACTTTTCCAGGTATGCTGGGCAACATAAGGGATACAGAGAAATTAAACCACCCAGTCCTCTAAGTAGTAGTGAGACTACAATTTTTAGATATTATTTTTATATTTTTATTTTATGTGGGTTGAGGTTTGCCTATGCGTATTCACTGTATGCAGGCCACCAGAGGCCAGAAAGGGCGCTAATCCCTGGAACTAGAGTTACAGACAGTTGTTAGCAGCATGCTTTTATAATATTCCAGCCACCTCTCCAGCCCCATGAGGCTGAAATGTGAAGCAGGAGGAGGAGAAAAAGATGCCCGAGTTACAACCAACAGCTATGTGGCTCTCACTCACACACGCATCCTGGTGTGCTGACAGTCTGGTCAGCCTGGTAGCCATCTTCCACGTTATTGTAAGCCAGCAGCCTCACGTGATATTTTCTTCTGGGGTCTATAAAGGGAACAAACAGGCAGAAGTTAGGACCAGCTCTCCAACACTAAGCAGAAGTCCTGATAGCTGCAGCAGGCTTTGGTGTAAGCACTTTCTGAATGCATAATAATTCCAAGTAAAATGAATCCTTCTCTGTGCTGCAAGGCTCAGTGTTCCCTACCCATCATCTCACTGTGATACTGCTACTGAAATAACCTAATATTTAGAGACTTATTGTATTTAGCTTAGTGTGGTGCACCGCCTTTAATCCCAGCACTTGGGAGGCAGAAGGCAGGTGGCTCCCTGAGTTCAAGGCCAGCCTGGTCACTATCATAGTGAGCTCCAGGCCAGCTGGGACAAAAGGAAGACACTGTCTCAAAAAGACCCCCCCCAAAAAGGCACGCACCACCATGCCCAGCTTAAAGACGGTTCTTAGCCACATGTGCAGCTGGGAATCAAACCTGGGTCCCTGCAAGAGAAGTTGGCGTTCTTAACCACGGAGGCCATCTCTCCAGCCCCACAGCCAGTGTTCTTAACTACTGAGCCATCATCCACTCCCCAAAAGTCATTTTTTTAAAGCCATTAACTGTGGGTTAATATGTTTACCCCAATTCAATGATAACCACCACAAATATTCCTCTTGAAATGACCAAATTTTCATTAAGTTTTCTGAAGCTTTTTCTTTTAAAAACAATCTTATTTACACAATTTTGTATGTTTGTATGTATTGGGGGCTTGTCACTAGGCAGGTGGAGGCCAGAGGACAACTTACTTTAGGAGTCCATTTCTCCTTCTACCATGTGGGGTCTGGGGAATCAAATTCAGGTCACTGGGCTCCGTGAAAAGTGCTAAGCCACCTTGCCAGCCTTTATTTCGTCTTTTTCTTTTTAAATACAGGGACTTCTTGCCTTAGACTGATCTCAAATTCACATGTTTGAGTTCCAGGCTAGGTTTGAATTCCTGTGCAGCCCAGCCTGGCAACTCTCATCTATCCTATGCCAGCCTCCCCTGTGCTGGGCCTTAGCAGGAGCCCGCCACCATACCCAGGTGAGATTTTATTTTAAAGTCTTAGGTTGCATGATGAACCATGGAAGTTCTGTTATGTAGAAGTTGCTGTTGAGGCAATTATATTGGAGAATAGTCTAAAGATTTATTTATTCTTATTTATTTTATGTTGTATGAATTTATGGTTTGCACAATGTGTAAGTACACCATGTGTGCAACGGCCATGGAGACCAAAAGGCGTCAGATCCCCTGGAACTAGAGTTTAACATGGTTGTTAGTTGCCATGTGGGTGTTGAGAACTGAACTCGAGACCTCTGTAAGAATAGCCAGTGTGGGCCTGGAGAGATGGTCTAGTGATTAGGACCTGGGTTTTACCCCAGCACCTACATGGCGGCGTGAGAACAGTCGTAATCCAATTCCAGGAGAACTCCAGTTCCAGGGGAATCCAAGACCCTCTTCGGACCTCCACGGCATTGCATGACACGGGTGCACAAACTACCATGCAGACAGTACATTCATACACATACAAAAATAAAAAAAAAAGAAAAAAAGAAAAAAAAAAAAAGAATAGCCAGTGCGGCTGGAGAGATAGCCTAGCGGTTAAGAGCACCGACCGCTCTTGCAGAGGACCCGGTTTGATCCCAGCACCCACATGGCGCCTAAGAAACAGTCTGTAACTCCAATTCCAGAATAATTCCAGTTCCAGGGAAATCCGAGACCCTCTCTGACTCCGCGAGCATTGCAACGACACGGGTGCACAGAAAAAAAAAAAAAAAAAAAAAAAAAAAAAAAAAGAAATAAAAATAAAATAAAAGAATAGCCAGTGCTTTTTTTTTAGAATATTCTTTTTTTATATATTTTATTTATTTTATATGTGTATGAATGTACTGTCGGCATGCAAGTTTTGTGCACCCGTGCCGTGCAATGCCGCGGAGGTCAGAAGAGGGTGTCGGATTCCCCTGGAACTGGAGTTCTCCTGGAATTGGAGTTTCAGACGGATTTCGGCCGCCATGTGGGTGCTGGGGATCGAACCCGGGTCCTCTGTAAGAGCGGTCGGCGCTCTTAACCGCTAGGCCATCTCTCCAGCCACTGCTGAGAAATCTCTCCAGCCCAGTTGTAGTTTACTTGAAGTACGGAAACAAAACAAAAATGAGATGTTTTCTCCTTCCGAGTCAGGGAAAGCTACAATTAACATCCTTTGAGTATTTCTAAGACAGTCCGTCGTCCGTCACCACCCCCCCCCCCGCGCCGCCTTCCCCCAACCCCAAATCTACATTTTCAAATAAATCCACAGATAATACAAGAGAGAGATGAAGCGCCCCCTACTGGCATCTGTCAACTATCACAATACTGAAACAAAACATTTCATACATATTTTAATATATGAATATTTAATTAAATCATATTTCAGACAGTTGTGGAGTTCATAGTTGTCCTAAGGCTAGGCCAGCCAGCAACAGATCTGAAGTTTGAGGAAATACATGGTTATGAATTTTAACTGCTGCGCTTTAAAAATACTCAAGAAATACACTTAAAGTTAACCGTGTGTGGTAACATTTAACTACAGAGTACTTTCTCAGGGCACAATTGTACACTAACCATAAACATTGTATTTTTCTTTTATACTTCTCAAAATAAGATAAACAATAAAATAAAATTTATACTTAATAAGGAGGAATCATCTATATATCCAATTGGAAAAAGAATTAGAATTAAAGAGTAAAAAATAAATGGATGGCCAGGTGCAGTGGCAAACACCTTTAATACCAGCACTTGGGTCTCTGTGAGTTCAAGGTCAGCCTGGTCTACATATCGAGTTCCAGGATAGCCAGGGCTATATAGTAAAACTCTTTCTTTAAAAAAATAAAAAAGCCAGACATGGTGGTACATACCTTTAATCCCAGCACTTGAGAGGCAGAGGCAGGTGAATCTCTGTGAGTTCAAGGCCAGCCTGATCTATATAAGGAGTTCCAGGATAGCTGGAACTACAGTTGTCTCAAAAAGACAAAAAAAAAAGGAACATTATGCTTATTCTCTCTCTCTCTCTCTCCTCTCCTCTCTCGCTCTCTCTCTCTCTCCTCTCTCTCTCTCTTCCTCTCCTTCCCCCCTCTCTCTCTCTCTCTCTCTTCTCTCGTCTCTCTCTCCTATCTTGCCCTCTCTCTCTCTCTCTCTCTCTCTCTCTCTCTCTCTCTCTCTCTCTCTCTCTCTCTCTCTCTCTCTCTTTCTCTCTCGTCTTTTTGAGATATAAAGGTCTCCCTGTAGCAAAGCTGTCCTTGAACTCACAGTGATCTGTCTGCTTCTGCTGGGATTAAAGGAGTGTGCCACCACACCTGGCTTATCTGATTTTCTTATTTGACCATCACAAAAGGTAAGCCTGAGGATGTGGCCCAGTCTGTGCAAAGCCCTGAGTTCCATCCCAACACCACATAAATCAAGTGTGGTGGAGCAGGGCCGTGGCTCCAGAACTCAGGAGATGGAGGGAGGAGGATCAGGAGCCTGAGGTGACCGGGAGCTACACCGTGAATCAGAGGCAAATTTGGGCTACATGAGACCCTGCCTCAAAAAACAAAGCCAGGGTTGGAGAGCCAGCTCAGCAGTGCTTCTGCAGAGGACATGAGTTCAGTTCCCAGCACCCACAAGGCAGTTTACAACTGTCTGTAACTCCAGGTCCAGAGGATCCAACACCCTCTGGACTCTCCAGGCACTCCATGTATGTGGTGCACTTACATACATGTAGGCAAAGCAGTCACACACATAAAACAAAATAAATGCATCTTTTTGTTGTTTGTTTTTTGAGACAGGGTCTTCCCTTAGCCCCAGCTACCCTGGAACTCTATGTAGACCAGGCTGGCTTTTACCTCACAGGGATCCACCCGCCTGTGCCTCTTGAGTGCTGGGGTTATAGCCATTCACCACCACACCCTGATAAAAATAAATAAATCTTAAGAAAGGCCACACAACTCCAACCAGCCAACAAAAACAAAGATCCTTCCCCCGTAAAATCCTCTCCAAGGTGTGTGTTATCCCCACTCTATAAACCAAGCACAGAGGTGTTAAGGAGAATGCCCAATGTCACAGAAAGTTGAACCAAGACCTGGTAACTTGTGGATGGATGGATATATATATATGTCTCCTCTGTCCCCTTTTGAGACAGGACCTGACTAGCTAGCCCAGGCTGGCCTTGAGCTTACAATTCTACTATCACAGTCTCCTAAGAGCTGCACTTAAAAGCATGTATCAGCATGCTCAGCCTGGATAGGTGAATATTTTTCTGACAAAGAGCAGGCCCTCTAAGTTTGCAGAAACGTGTGTCTTTATTCCATCATGTTTTTCTTCTTACAAAGAATTTCAAAATGGAACTATGTTACCTTAAAAATTATTTATCAGACAATAGACAACATAAAAATACTTGGGTTTTCTTTTTGTTGTTGTTGTTGTTGTTGTTTTGTTTTGTTTTGTTTTGAGACAGGGTCTCCCTGTAGCCCTAAGTGAATGGCCTTGAACTCACAGAAATCCAACTGCCCGTAGTACCTGAGTGCTGGGATTAAAGGCATGTACCACCAGGCTACACAGAAACACTGGGATTTGTAACATTCAACACTAAAATTATATAATTAAAAGGTTTTGGTTCTGGGGTTGGAGAGGTGGCTCAGCGGTTAAGAGCTCCAACTGCTCTTGCAGAGGACCCGGGTTCGATCCCTAGCATCCACATGGCAGCTGAGAACCATCTTTAACTCCAGTTCCAGGGAAATCAACGCTCTCTTCTGACCTCCGCGGTATTGCACAACACGGGTGCACAGACCTACATGCAGAAAGTACACTCATATACATAAAACATAAATAAGTAAATAATTTTTTAATTAATTTTATTTATTTCTGTATGTGTATGAATGTACTGTCTGCATGCAAGTTTGTGCACCCGTGTCGTGCAATGCCACGGAGGTCAGAAGTGGGTATCGGATTCCCCTGGAACTGGAGTTCTCCTGGAATTGGAGTTTCAGACGGTTCTCTGCCGCCATGTGGGTGCTGGGGATCGAACCTGGGTCCTCTGTAAGAGCGGTCGGCGCTCTTAACCGCTAGGCCATCTCTCCAGCCCCAATAAATAATTGTTAAAAAAGGTTTTGGTTCCAATTAATAGCCATTTAATTTTAATCTACTTTCTTTCCTCCTAACCTGAACACATCAGTCAACTGAACTCTGAGTTCTACCTTATAAACACTGAGTTACTACTGAGGGAATGAAGAGCAGTTCTTCATAAGTTAATAGTGCCACCTTAAAAAAAAATATTTCTCTACTCAATTAGAAACTGAGTCCTGGGGCTAGAGAGATGGTTCAATGGTTAAGAGCACTGGCTGCTCTTGCAGAGGACCTGGGTTCAGTTCCCAGCACCCATATAACTGGTTGACAGCAGCCTATAACTCCACCTCCATGGAATCCAGCATCCTCCTCTGACCTCTGTGATCACTGCATGCATCAGTGCACTTACATACGTGCAGGCAAAATACTCATACACATACAATAAAAACAAACACAAAAGTGTAGAACTTGGGTCTTCAGGGATCCCTCCAATGTTATAGCAGCATACCAGGAATGTGGTAGACACAGAAAAGCAAAGACAAGACAGACGGCCCTCAGAGCCCAACATGGATACAGCCATTCTCAGAGAACATGGATTATGAGGTCTGTGAAGAGGGATGGACAGGTCAGTCTTCATTTATAGGGATTTTAAGAGTATTAAGTGAAATCAGGCCTATTAAGTACTTTGTACAATTACTATAATTGGCAAACACACAACACTGGGATTTGCCACTGCATGTGTAAAGCAGTCTAGAACAAAGAAGGAAGCACCCACACAATGAACTGATCAGCGGGGCATAAACATGCTATTTGGTTTAATAAATTCACGGATCATGTGGTAAACTGAGTATCAAAGACATCTGCTCATACAAAGAAGGTCTAGAGCCCAGAATAGCAGGAAGTTAACATCCACAGCAAATACACTGAGCTCAGTTCACTCCACATTAATATTCCCTGGAATGAAGGGCAGGTAAAGGTTCCCAAGAGTGTGCCTGACACATATACATGCATGTATGACCTACAGAACACAGGAATATGCATGCTTTCCCAACCAACCACGACACTTGGTGTCTAATCCTCTCAGTGGGGCAAATCTACCGAGTCTCCCAAATGAATCTAATAATCTTACATCTTTGAATAAATCAACAGCCCAGAGGGCAAAACCTGCTTTGGAAAACATGTCAATACATGTCTCTCCTGAAGGACGGACAGTGAAGTGCTTTATAAGGAGTATGGAGCATCTGGGGACTGCTGTTAGAAAGAGCAAGCAGATTAACCAAGGTTGATCCAATCTGTTAGCTGCAGTCTGTTTTTACAGTTAGTCGTAAATAATAACTCAATAACTTCAAGCCAAAGCGAGAATATCGTAAGTCGATAAAATGCTATTCTCTGTCAAACCAAAATCTTTAAAAGCTGTGCTCATCAAGAATCTGACTCCACAGTTAACAGTATCTGATTTAATAACGGAGCACTGGGTCCATATACAAGCTCTTAAGTTACTTATTAAAGACTGGTATAGCACGCTCAGTATTTCATTGCAGTATGCCCTTGAAGATCTTGTCATAACACCATCAACACTACCCCGCTCCTTTCCCCAGGGGTTTTATTTGAAAAGCTTGTATTTTCCTATTTTCTACCACTAGATGGCACCTGTACGCATGTTTGCTGGGAGAGTGAGGACCCCACTCTTGAGTCACTAAGACTGGAAATGAATGGGTCGGTGAAACAAGGTCCGTGTGGAACACAGCCACAAAGTCTGGACGAACTGCAGATCAGTCCAAAACGAAGCTTGAGATCCCGAGAGATGGCTCAGTGGTTAGACTGCAGATTGCTCTGGCAGAGGACCCGGGTTCGGTTCCCAGGGGCTCACAACCACCTGCAACTGCAGCCCAGGGTCTGACATTCTCTTCTGACCTCCCTGGACAGCTTCACTCCTGCACAAACTTCACCACAATTAAAAATAAACAGGAAGCTGGGCGTGGTGGCGCACACCTTTAATCCCAACACTCGGCAGGCAGAGGCAGGCGGATCTCTGTGAGTTTAAGGCCAGCTTGGTCTACAGAGCAAGCTACAGGCCAGCTGGGACTACAGGGAGACCCTGTCTCAAAGAGACCAAAAATAAAAAATAAATAAATAAAAAAGGAAGATTGATATAAATCACAGGAACTCCAAAAACTTTGACAATTTGTTAGTTTGGGGGTTTCTTGGGGGGTTGTTTTATTCTTTTAAAAATTTTTTAAATTTTTATTTCGGTATGTGTATGAATGTACTGTCTGCATGCAGGTGTGTGCACCCGTGCCGTGCAATGCCGCGGAGGTCAGAAGAGGGTGTCGGATTCCCCTGGAACTGGAGTTCTCCTGGAATTGGAGTTTCAGACGGTTCTCGGCCGCCATGTGGGTGCTGGGGATCGAACCCGGGTCCTCTGTAAGAGCGGTCGGCGCTCTTAACCACTAGGCCACCTCTCCAGCCCTGTTTTTATTCTTGAACCACCTGTTCTCTATGGAGAAAGCAGAGGCAAAGGCATTTCCAGTGACTCAAGTTAAGACTCGGTCTAGTCTAGTGCTGAGATTTTTTTTTTCCCCAATACTGGAGATGGAACCCAGGGTCTTGTGTGTGCTAGGCAAGCACACTACCTCTGAGCTAGAACATTCCTAGCCCCAAGGGCTGAGATGTTAAACCCAGACTGACTTAGTTATCATTGTATAATGTGGGAAACTGATCTCCGTACCTTGGCTATACTCATCTGTACAATGGGCATGCTGCCACTTGCTGCCACCACCTCATGAGACTGTTGGGAGATGATAACTCACATAAAGTGCTCAGAGTATCTGGGCATGGCAATAGCAACGAAATGATTAAAAATCTCAACACAGGCAAGACTCATCCAAATATCTGATATCTGAAATGTTCTAGACTCTGAAATACTCTGGCTCCAAGTATCTCAGGTTAAGAGTTGCTCAGCCTGAAATAACGACATAAGCTAATTGCTGTGAGCAGCTTGGGGCATGCCTCCTGCACCCCTTCCTGGAGAAGAGCAGGTGGTACAGAAGCTAGATGTGAGGGCCGCGGAAACGGCTCAGGGGGTAACGTACTTGCCATGCAACCACGAGGACTTGAACTCAAATCTATGGCAACCATGTAAAAATCAAGGTATGGCTGCAGGAGCCCATAACTACGAGGGAGCCAGACACAGGGAGATTCTGGGGACTTGCTGGCCAGTCCAGTCTAGCCAAAATTTCAAGCTCCAGGTTCAGAGGGACCCTGCACCAAAACATACAATAGAGAAGCAATTGGGGAAGACCTCCCCCCATGTTGACACCCGTTCCCCCACACATGCATAATTAACAGGTGAGACTCTGGGACCTGACCAATTCGAGTTTTAGATCTACAAAGTAAGGACTCAAATAATTTATATTTAGGGACTGGAGAGATGACTCAGCAGTTAAGAGCACTCACTGGCTGCTCTTGCAGAGGACCTGGGTCCAGTTCCCAACACTCATATGCAGCTATCAACCATCCCTTAACTTCAGTTCCAGGGGATCTGACGCTGTCTTCTGGCCTCCTTGAGCACTGCATGCATGCATGCATGTGGTGTACTTAAATACATGCTGGCAAAACATTCATGCACATAAAAAAATTTAATAAAAAATTTAAAGAATCACATAGCTTAAAAAAAGAATTTCAGTTCTGTTGGATTTTTGTCATTGTTCTATAATTTATTTAACTTACAAAAGGCAAAATGTAATGGGCTCACTTAGCAGATGTTTCTCAACTGTCTTCCTCCAAAACACCATCAAGACTAAGTACTCTCCGGGGACTCAGGTAGTAAAACTGACCCACACCAAGTTCAAACTTTATGGACTCTGCTGTGAAACTAACCTGTTAGTTTGCTTCCTGGAAAATATAAACTAGAAAACAATTATTTACAAAGCTTTGGGCCGTGGACTAACACAGACCGATAAGCCAGGATCATGAAAACCAGCCTTTGTCTTCTTCATCTGTTCCTTGTTTGTGAAGGCCCCAGGTCCTTGAGAAGGCCAGGCCAGAACCAGAGGTCAGGACCGTGAGAAAGCTTCACAGAAGAATCTACTCTTCCAGGCCATTCCTAAAATTCAAATCTAAAACTTACAAAGTTTTACTTTCCTATTATTTTTTTTAATGGGAAAACTCCCAGGTGGTGGGAAAAACACAGCCCCTAAAGTCCAAAGATGATAAAGTAATTGCCTTGATCTTAGCACGTCTTCTTCAATTAAAAGGAACACACTGGAGTGGGCTGATGAAATGCCGTTAAGATAATAAAAAAATTACATTAAAAAAAACCACTACATCGGGGCTGGAGAGATGGCTCAGCGGTTAAGAGTGCCAACTGCTCTTGCAGAGGACCCGGGTTTGATTCCCAGCACCCACATGGCGGCTAGCAACTGTCTTTAACTCCAGTTCCAGGAAATCTGATGCCCTTATCTGACCTCCAAGGGCATGGGTGCACTAATACACATGCGGGCAATACGCTCATACACATAAAATTAAAATAAGAAAAAAATTTTTTAAATCACTACATATTAGTTTCCGGCACTCATACTGCAGCTAATAACTAACTGTCTGTAACTCCAGGTCTACAGGATATGACAGCTTCTTCTGTCGGGCACTGCATGAAACGGGTCCACTTACATACATGCAGGCAATACACTCATACACATAAAATAAAAATAATAAAATACTTTTTAACAATCGCTACCTATTGCTTTAAATTATTTACTCCGGGTGCTACCACAGAAAAGGTTTGCTGACAGCAGCAACAACACGGCTCAATTAAGACAGCTTCAAAGCTTCAGAAAGTCAGGCTGGACTAGGCATTCAAAGGTGAACAGCACTCTCCAACTCTGCTGGTCTGAGGTCAGCACATAGGAAGATAACAGGCAGACACAGGAATCAAGTTAGGAAGGTGAGGTTCTGCGGATGAGGCCAGAGGCCTGGACAAATGTCCACTTTTAATTTCATCTTTTGTGTGGGTAGGTTTTGTGTAAGCTTGCTCGGGCCCGTTGTTCTTCAGCAACTCTGACCAAAGGGTTTGGTCTGGCCAGCCAGGGTGACTACACTGCCCCCAGAGCCTGCCCCTTCCACACAATACCCTCATATAATTAATCAGAGAGGAGGCCAGCAGTCGGGGCTGCCGTGACACCTGGGTCGTGGCCTCTGACACAGAATCTGGGGCCAGCCCCAGTCTGGTCCAGCAGGCGGAGAGGCAGGAAAAATGCTAGGGGGATGGGTGGGAAAGGAAGACAGAGAGCAGCACACTTTGAGACGCCACGTTAAGCACAGCTCCCAAAGCCCAAATCGAATTTCAGCAGTGGGAATGGTTTGGCAGACTGCAGTTTCTCCACTTCTAAGGCATTGTTACACGAGCAGGTCTCTCGTTCTTTTCTGCAAATCTTTTCAGTGGACATGCAAAACTACGGGTTTCTATATGACATTTCCCCTGACCTGTATTGGTGCGAGTGAGTGAAGACAGCCCACTGCCACCACACAGAAAGTCTCTTTCCAGAGCTCCTTCTTGCCTGGTATAACACTTATGGTCAAAATGGGAAAAAGCTAACTTGTGGTGGCTCAAGTGTTCTACCGGAATGTGTTAGTGTCTTGAATTAAAACAGCATTTTAGCTGAAAGATGTTTGATTTTATGGTAAGCCTAGATTAAAAATTCATCTCCCTTTAATTATAAACTGCATTTCTGCATCACATTAATCCTAAATGTTTTTCACTCTGTGTTTTCAACTTCAAGGACTTATGATCACATCACAATGTCACACATTTGTTCTGTGATTATGCCCAGTGTCTGAGTGTAAACAGACATACCCGAAGGAGAAACGGACAACCTGCCACTTCTCCAGCTCTCCCTGTGAGTTCCCCACGCAGCTCTCCTGCAAGCCCAGGGCAGGACATTTGTCTGAACCTGACATGGACTGAGGTTCTTTTGTTCTGGCCTCCAAAGGGTCTTAAGACAAATAATACCCCTCCCTCACAGAGAAAACATCCCCTCTCCTACTGAGCACAGGATAATTTAGAAGAAAGTCCTTTTCATGGGCCATTTTGGAATTGCATTCCTATCAAAATAAGTATATACAATTAATCTCTATTTTAAAAACCTCCTCACTGTGGCTGGAACTGTCACTGGAGATCCAGAGGCAAAAGACTTTCCTACTTATACTATGTCCCATGATAACATCAGTCATGTGATTTCTTTTTTCTGATCATATACTTTATACATCAGATTTCAAGACTTCTTTTTAAAAAGTAGTTATTTTTGAAAGATCAATTATTTCATCCAGCATGACTAAGAAAGATTTAGGGTTGAAGACATCTACTCAAACCCTCTGAAAATCGAATCTGAAACTCACATCAGAGGCCCTCACAGGGCTTTGGACCTTTTATGCTCTCATCTAATGGAAGGCCTTTTCTTTTGAGGCACCATGGAAGAAAGCTCATTGGTCCAATTTTGTAAAATGAATCAGAAATAAGCCAAGGGTTGCATTTCCTTTGGGTAGGAAAAGAGAAATAGAAGAGTCAAAAAAAGCAGTGGTTCAGGGCTGGAGACATGGCTCACCAGTTAAGAGCACCCACTGCCCTTGCAGAGGACCCAGGTTCAATTCCCAGAACCCACAAGGTTGCTAAGAATCGTCTTTTAAGTTGGGCGTGGTGGCGCACGCCTTTAATCCCAGCACTTGGTATGCAGAGGCAGGCAGATCTCTGTAAGTTCAAGGCCAGCCTGGTGTACATAGCGAGTTTCAGGGCAGCTGGGACTAAAAGGGAGACCCTGTCTCATAAACACCAAAAAAAAAAAAAGCTGCAGTCTAATTGTCCTCAAATGTATTAACAGCACCTATGAGGCCATGTCTATGCATGCTCCCAAACAGTTTAAGACTAAAATGAACTGCTGTTTAAAAGTAAATTTTCAATCCTTAAAAAAAATTTTTTAATGTGTATGAGTGTTTCACCTGTGTGTTTATAACTGCACTACCTGCATGCAATGCCAATGGAGGCCAGAAGAGGGCACTGAACCTGGTCCTCTGCAAGAGCAGTCAGTGCTCTTAACTCCTCACCAACTCTCCAGCCTGATAAATTTTCAATCCTAACACACATAAAAAGTATTAGATAGAATGTATATGCATGTAATTTCCTAAAACAATTGAGGGAGGAATGAAATTTATAAATGAAGTTTACTTAAAATTAAACTTTGGCCACATTGTTATTTTTATCAAGAGCAGCACTTACCCTGAAGGCTGGAGAACAGCAGCCTTTCGCTACTGTACCTCACATTTGTTTAAGTAGCATCTCCATCTGCCCCAAATACATTAGTGCCTTACAAACATATTTTTATAGACTGGCAGAGAGTGATTATTCACAACAGCTGAACTTTCCCTGGAGCCATGGAATAAATTTCCTTCCAGAACTAACATTTCTTCACCTCACCGTCATGGAGTCACCATGGCATTCTGACCCTTTTGTGAGGCAACGTGAAAATACCATCCATCATCCTGAGCTACGGTGACGTGGGCCGAGGGGCATAGATTCATTGCAAAAACATCTGCAGTTTGATAACCATTTCTCCAACATGCAGCCCTTGGGGTTTCAAAGCATGCTTGCAGGACGGGAGGGATGCAGGAAGACGGCCTGGAACCACTCTTCAGTTTCTTCCCAAGTAGGAAAGACTCTGATGACAGAGCAACTCCATCAATCACGGTGGTAAAACCCTCACTGCTTATTTACGCTGCCTCAAAAGTCACAAGATGCACTATGTTACAACTTATTTAAACTCCACTGGGTGCATCGCTCAGAAATCCATTTTTATATGTTTGTAGAGAATTCTGGGAGTTCTTTCATGGAAGCAGGGACAACTCACCAACATATTAACTGGTTAAAAGTCTGTACAAATTTTCTGTACAAATTTTCAATCCTTCTAATATTAAACAATGAAGCTCTTTGGGCTACTGGAAGATACACAGATATGAATGAATAGAGAGATAGGGAGGTAGACAGAGATACATTTGTGTGTATATATATACAATATATTTGTGTACACATACAATTTTAAATAGCATTATTTATTTATTTTGTGTGAGTATGTACGTGTGGGCGTACACATTGCACGTGTACCATAGGGCACATGTGGAGGTCAACTGACAAGTTTCAGGGGTGAATTTCCTTTTTCCGCCATGTGGATCTCAGCAACTGAACTCAGGGTAGGCAGCAAACACCTTTACCTGCTGAGCTATCTTGATGGCTCTGGGATTTATTTTATTTTGTAACTAATTAGTTGATTAATTTCTTTATTGGTCTGTTTAAGATGGGTCTCCCTGTAGCCCCAGCTAGTTTAGAACTCACTATGTAGACCAGGCTAGCCTTAAACTCACAACGATTCACCTGCCTTTGATTCCTGAATGCTGGGCTTAAAAACATGCCCTGCATTGTGTTGTTTGTTTGTTTCTGTTTTTTGAGATAGGGTCTAATTATGTATCCCTGGCTGGCCTGAAACTCACTATGTAGACCAGATTGGCCCCAAAAGTACAGAGATATGGACTCTGCCTCCCAAGTGCTAAGACTAAAGGTGTGCAACACGATACTCAGCTCCTAGGATTTTTTTTAAATTCTTTTAATTTTTATTTATTATTTTATGTGTATGAGTGTACTGTCAACATGTAGGTTGGTGCACCCATATCGTGCAATGCTGCAAAAGTCAGGAAAGGGTGTCGGAATCCCCTGGAACTGGAGTTAAAGATGGTTCTTAGCCTCCATGTGGGTGCTGGGAATTGAACCCGGGTCCTCTGCAAGAGCAGTTGGTGCTCTTGACTGCTGAGCCATCTCTCTAGCCCAAGCTCCTAGGATTTAAATAAGATGTAAATGCATGAGCTAGAGAGACAGCTCAATGGAAAGCACTTGCTGTGCAAGCATACGGACCTGAGTTTGGATCCCACATAAAAGCTGGGTTTGGCCATGAACTCCTGTATCCTGGAGCTGTGGGGGAGCTAGGACAGGAGGCTTGCTGGGGGTCAGCTGCTAGCCTGGCTCCAGTAAGACCCTATATCACATCTCAGAGGACTAGGTGGAGAGTGCTAGCATGGCACACCTGACGTCCTTCTCTGGCCTGTGGGCTCATGGGTGTGCACATACACCCCACATACATCACAGCCACACACACACACACACACACACACGAGTAACTAAGAGCGGAGATAAACACGTTTATCTTTGCCCCAATTTCCTCATCTAGATATATTCAATTAAAAATATTTTATGGGCTAGTGACATGGCTCAGTAGGTGAAGGGGCTTACAGCCACCAAGGGTGACAACTCAATTTCTTCCCTGGGACCCACCTGATAGGAGAGAACCTCCTGCATGGTGTTTCCTGTCCTCCAAAGGCATACATGCGCCCACCCCATATTCTGTCTGTCTGTCACACACACACACACACACACACACACACACACGAATAAATAAATATAATATAAAGGCTTATTTTTTCTCTTGTATACATATGGGGGGGTGCGTGTTTGCCACCTGGCTGCAGGTACCCATGAAGGCCAGAAGAGGACATTGGATTCCCCTGGAGCTGGGATTACAGGCAGAGACTTAACCTGAGCCCTGGGAACAGAACTCAGGTCCTCTTTAAGAGCAGCAAGTGCTCTTAGCCACCGAGCCACCCCTATAGCCCCAGTAAATGTGATTCAAAAATATTTCATGGGGCTAGAAGTATAGTTTGGTGGATGTCTTTGTCCAGCATGCATGAGGCCTTGGGTTTGTCCCCTACACATTTACTATTTTTTACAGAAGACATCAAAGAGGCCAAAATCCTGGTTTCAATACCTGTCCAACCTTTATCTTTGCTCCAATTTCTTCATCTAGGTATACTCAATTAAAAATGTAGGGTTGGTGAGATAGCTCACTGGGTAAAGGTGGCTGCTGCCACCAGGCTGACACAGCTAAGCACTGTGAACACTAGATCATTATGTTATTTGATTCCATTTACTATTCATGAGTACTATATTCAGCTTTTTTTTTCTTTTGGTATTTTATTTTTATCTATTTATTGGCCTTTTAAATTTTTATTCATTTTTATTTTATGTGTATGAGTGTTTTTGCCTGAAAGCATCTAAATACACTGATGTCATGCAAAGTCCATGAAGGCCAGAAGAGGGTGTTGGATCCCCTGGAACTGGAATTTAGGAGAGTTGTTAGCTGCCATGTGGGTGCTGGGAATCAAACCTTGGTCCTCTACAAGAGCAGCTGGTGCTGCAGCAGTGCTCTTAACTGCTAAGCCATCTCTCTGCCCTACTTGTTTTGATTTTTTTTTAATTTTTTAATTAATTTTTATTTATTTCTGTATGTGTATGAATGTACTGTCTGCATGCAAGTTTGGGCACCCGTGTCGTGCAATGCCGCGGAGGTCAGAAGAGGGTGTCAGATTCCCCTGGAACTGGAGTTCTCCTGGAATTGGAGTTTCAGACGGTTCTCGGCTGCCATGTGGGTGCTGGGGATTGAACCCGGGTCCTCTGTAAGAGTGGTCGGTACTCTTAACCACTAGGCCATCTCTCCAGCCCCTTGTTTTGATATTTTATAATCTATTTATATTCACTAAATACTGGGAATCACCCAGGCCATTAAATGTTTTTATATTGAATCATTTCATATTTTTCTTACAGGGAGCAAGATGGAGGGGCTGGGGAGATGGCTCAGTCATTAAAGCGCCTGCCATGCAAGCATGGGGACCCAAGTCTGGATACCCAAGACTCAGGGAAAAACTGGGCAAGATGGCGGCATGAGTAACCCCAGCATGGAGGCAAGGCAGAGACAAGACAATACCCAGAACTCAATGTTCACCTAGCCTAGACAAATCAGAGAGAGAGAGAGAGAGAGAGAGAGAGAGAGAGAGAGAGAGAGAGAGTCTTGAAAATTGAATGACAGGAAATTACCCAATGTCAAGCTCTGCCTCTAAACATACAGCTTTCATACACCACACACACACTACACATACACACAGACAGGCATAAACAGACACACAGAAAGCAGAGTGATATGTAATTGTGAAATACTGACTGTAGTTAAGATTTATGCAACCTCCCAAGGGAGATGTGTACCTTGTGGAAATCAGGTGAAATATGTGGTCTACATTTTGCACAGCCTTGTGCAAGGTTGTCATGTCACCGTCCCAGCTACGAGAGCAAGCTGACATGGGGGCAATCAGCCAACTGAAACCTGGATGTCTATGATAAACCCATGTGACCCTGGAGCCAGCTACTTGGCTAATTCATAAGGCCATCAAAAACCCACATGTCCTCAAATGTTATGTAGTCATTAAAGAGTTAAGACCTCTCAAAATAGAAAAATATATAATTTCAATAAGCCCTGTCAGAACTACAGTTAGAGAACTCTTGCAGCAATCACAGGACTTCAGTCAAATCAAGTGAGAACTGAGCTGTTTAAAGCCAATGTGGTGCCAGAGCTTGTGATCCCCCCACAGTAGGTAGGATGGGAGAATGTGGAGGTTGAGTCCAGGCTGGACTCTGGACTATGTATAGTGAGGCCCTGTCTCAAACCCACCTTTTCCCCCTACCCTCTAATCTCAGGGTTATTTATTTATTTATTTATTTATTTATTTATTTATTTATTTTGGTCTTCTTTTTTGAGACAGGCTCTCCCTGTAGCTCCAGCTGTCCTGGAACTCATTATGTAAACGAAACTAGCCTTGAATTCACAGAGATCTGCCTGCCTCTGCCTCCCAAGTACTGGGATTACAGGCATGTGCCACCACACCCAGGAGAGTTCTTTATTTTTTTAATTTTTATTTTATATATATGAGTATTTAATGTATTTAAGTACAGTATGTATACACAATACTCACAGAAGCCAGAAGGTGGCACTAGATCCCCTGGAGTGATGGATGGTCAGCTGCCATGTGGGTACTAGGACCTGGGTCCTTTGCAAGAGCAACCAGTGCTGTTAACTGCCTCCAATCTCAGGGTTTGTCTTTTAGAGACAGGGTCTCCCTGTAGACCCAGCTGGCCAGGAACTCACTATGTAAACCAGGCTGGCCTCAATCTCACAGAGAGGCCTCTGCCTCCTGAGGGCTGGGACTGAAGGTCTGCGCCACCATGCCTGGCTCAAATCTCAAGGTTTTAGGACAGTAATATCTATGGGTACTTAGCCAGTCTTGATGATTATGTGACCGTGGTTTCATTTGTGTGGGGGTATGGGGAATAAGCATGTGAATAGTCGTGCATGTACATGTGTGCATGTGGATATCAAAGCCAAAGATCAATGTTAGGAGCTGGTCCTCAGATGCCATCTGCCTTGTTTTTTTGAGGCAGGATCTCATTGCCCTCATTGGGCTCACAGGTTAGGCTAAAGTGCTTGCCCCTGGACCCCCGGGGCCCCTCCTGACTCCTCCTGCTAGTCTGCCCAGTGCAGGAATTACAAGTGTGCACTGCCATCCACAGCTTTCTTGCATGGGTTCTGGGACAGAACTCAGGTCTCGTCCCATCCCGTCCGTCCGTCCATCCGTCCATCCGTCCGTGCCCCCCCCCCCCAGTGCATGGCAAGCACTTCACCAAATTACCTATCTTCCAGTAGCGATCAGTTTATTTTCCCAACATTTCTTTTCTTTTGTGGTACTGAGGGTAGAACCAAGGCCCTTAGACTACCAATGTCCTACCCCTGAGCTGCATCCCAGCCCCAATAATATTTTTACTAACGTGTGCTTATTATATAAGCCTCTATTTACTTATATGTATAACTTCTAACAGATTCATGATAAAATAAGCATATAAAACTATCTTTAAAGGCTAAGGTAAAAACAAAAATTCTCCCCCTCCCCCATTAAAGACCTGACACAGCCTTCCTCTATCAAACCTTAAAAATCATTTGCATTGTTTTTTTTAAAGAACAAAGTTTAAAATAAAGCCAAAATAAAATCCACATGGGTAATTACTGCTACACAGCAAATGTTTTGTTTTGTTTTGTTGTTCCTTCTATGCTCCCAGAAGTTTCTTTCATGTGCTAATGGTGTCATTTTAAAAACCTCCTCTTCTTTAACTTAGCTCTTTAAGGACCTCACACATCTAAGGATTCCTTACATTCATCAGAACCTTCCAGCAAGGTCTAGGGGTCAACCCTGGGACAGTACTGACTTAATTCCTACAAGAGTTCTTCCTGCTTTAAGAAGCCTGTCAAGAGCTTACCAAGATTACAGACTTCAAAACAGGAGACTGCGAAATTTAGAAAAGACCCTCCATTCTTAAAAATAGTATTTGATAACTCCAGCCTGTGGAGCAAAGTAACAGTCAGAACTCAAGGAGCTTTGCAATTGAGGTTTTGTTTATTTTTAAATCACCTCAAATAAATAAACTTCAAAGTAAAAAATATTGTAGAAAATATTGGGATCATTTAGGAGAGATAAACAAGTTAAAAGAGCCCATCAACCAATTAGTTCAAGAATTATTAGTCAGACCTGAGCACCATCAGATGAAGCACAATGCAAGTTCTTTCAAGTGTCTTGACTTGAAGTGTCACTTGGAACCAAGCTTAATTTTTTTTTTCCCCCTAGAGACAAACAGGGTAAATCATGTGTTTTGTATTTTTTATGAGATTCCTAAGTCTCCCTTATCTTTCAATCATGTTTATCCTCTGAAAAAGTTTTTGCTTTCCCTTAAATAAACAAAAGCCATGCGGGCTCAGGAGGTATGTATTTGCCCAGCTTGGGCAAGGCCCTAGATTTGATCCTGGCATTACCAAAAGCAAAATCAGAAACATATTTCAAATGGGAGTTTAACCTGGTAGAGCTGGTGGAACAAGGGTGCGTGTGCAAGAGGCAGACAGGACGGTGTATAGGAGTCAAAGTTAACTAGCAAGCAATAGCATTAGCGTGGAAACATCACAGTCCGGATTCTACTTTACAGACCAGTAAAAAGCAAAACAAAACTTCATAGCTACTTAAAATACTGGAACTTCCTTATCAGGCTTATTTGCTCGGCTCCACAGGGCCCCTGCTTTGTTCAGGGCTCTTTTCAGCCAGGCCTGTGAAGTGAGGCTCCCCAAGTACTGTAAATCTTTGCCCTGCTCAGAGGGTCAAGGGGTTATCTGCAGTTATCTGTGCTGTGTAGTTTTAGGGCAGCCATCTTCTTCGTTCTTTCTTTATTCTTAAGCAAGAAGCCAAACACACGCTTGTGAGTCACATCAAGCTAATTTAGGTTACTAAAAAAAACCTCCCCTTCTACAGATACTCTGCTTCCTTGAGACCACCACTGGGTATCAACTTTTCAGTCCCTCCACAAAGAGAAACCAGATGTAGCTTGGCACTCCCACGGCCATTGTCTGCTAGAAAACTTGCCACACAGCTGCTAAAACAGTAAAACAACTTCAAGCCCACAAAAGGGATGGCCATTTAGCAAATGCATCAATTTTGTTCTAGGGAGGAAAGAAACCTTTGCTTTATCCTTTAAAAAAAAAAAAGTAGCTGTTGAACCAGGTTTTTTTGTTCACACATTGCACCTCATTTAATTAACAAGACAGATGTTTTTCAAAGACCATTCCATGTCCTCCAGCATTTCAAAGGGGTGACTACTCAAGACTGGGAGGGGGAGGCAGCAAAATTCTATCCTCAAATATACTGTAGTGTTTGACATTTTTAGAAAGTTATTTTTTTTATGTGTATGAATGTACTGTCTGCATGTAGGTTTGTGCACCCGTGTTGTGCAATGCCGTGGAGGTCAGAAGAGGCTGTCGGATTCCCCTGGAACTGGAGTTAAAGACGGTTCTCAGCCACCATGTGGGTGCTGGGGATCAAACCGGGATCCTCTGCAAGAGCGGTCGGCGCTCTCAACCTCTAGGCCATCTCTCCAGCCCCAGAAAGTCGTTATTTTCTAAAGATGGTCATAAAACGTCTAAGAAATAGGGGTGCAGGGTTTTTATTCTCTTTAAAAGCGGGTATTTTTTTTTAGTATGAAATACAGCTATGGATGCCATCCCACCGCGATGAACACAATTCTCACACAGCACAAACAGCCAGGGGTCTCTTTTTTTCTCAATTAGATATTTATTCTTTGAAATTTTCATATATGTATACAATGTATCTTGATCACAGCCACTCTCCTCTTCCCCTCTTCTAGGATCCCCCAGGAATCCCCATCACATCTCTCTGGACATGTCTTCTTTATCTATTTATTTATTTATTTATTTATTTATTTATTTATAACTCATGGATCCCAATTAGCATTGCCCATATGAGCACAGTGGTGGGGAAATCCACTACGGTGTGAGGACACTACAAGTGCCTACATGCCCCCCCCCAATAAGTGACTCTCCTTCCCAGCAGCCATTAACTGCTGCCCTATATGTCCTATTTAAAGGCCCTGAGTCGTTTGTGGCATCAGCTATTGATAAGTGATTAGAACTGTGCCAAACCAAGAACAGATATAAATACAGCCTTATCTATACTAGAAAGAACAGTCAGATCTGGAGGTCTTAGGCAGTAATTTGTTTAAAGGACGCCGCTGAAAGTCCTAACTCAGAAATGTCTGGCATACAGTAAGAAGAACTCCAGTGGAATTTGCTAGATGTTCCTGTCTTCCCCCCACAAGACTAAACTTTGTTTTACTGCTGGCTGGTTTCTTCTTTATTAGTTCCTTTGAAGGTAGCTAAGCCAGAGAGATACCTGGTCCCCAGTTTGGAAAGGCTGGAGGAAGCAATCAGTGTGGGGGTGGGCCTTAGGGCCCTATAGCCTAGTCTCGTTTCCTGTTCCCTCTGCTTCCTGACTATGGAGAGAGTGTGACTCATGTTCTAGCTTGGCCATGATGGAGTTTGTCTCCTTCCACTGTAATTGAGAATTAACCCTTTCTTTCTTAAATTGCTTCTTGTTGGGTATTTTGTCACAGCAATGAGAAAAAATAATTTTAGAATATTACTTTGCTATAGAATATTACTTTGCTATAGACATTCCCACTGGGGTATCAACTTCACAAAGAAACAGGATCAAAACTGGACTCAACATTTCCTTCTTCCCCAACCTGGCTCTGTGCCTGAAAGCTCCAAGTATAGTGATATCCACTCTGAGCTCCTGAACATCATTCTACTGTCCTCCTCTCTCTAACCACGTTCCCAAAGAGCAACAGCTACTGGGAATTTTAGGACCCACACTGAAGAGGGTTGGAGGCTGGGATTCTTACTGACCATCTGATCTCAAAACTCCTCAGTCTTCTGAATTAATTTCTATATTTACACACAATTGCTATGTGGAAAACTGCAAAGTGTTATTAAAGACACCTACAGATTCAAGTAGCTATCACCCCATACAGGGTATATACAACAATTCTGTCACAACCAGAAGTTTCCATGCTCCCTAGGTAGTAGGCAAGGCCTGCTCCTACCCCAACCAGTGGCATCACTTAAGCTGGTTTTTGGTTTCCCATTTGTATAGGTCTGAGAATGTCCTATGAACAGAATCACCCTTAGTATTACTTTTTGTGAATGGCCTGTTGCTCAACACTGTGCCACTGGGATTCATCCACGATTGTATGTTTGCAAATACCGACACAGTTCATTGCTTTTTTTTTTTTTTTTTTTTTAAAATCTTTTTGAGACAGGGTCTCCCTGTAGCCCCAGCTGTCCTGGAACTCACTCTGTAGACCAGGCTGGCCTTGAACTCACAAAGATCCGCCTGCCTCTGCCTCCCAAGTGCTAGGATTAAAGGCATGCGCCACCACGCCTGGCTAGTTCATTGCTTTTTAATGCTGAGGAATCCTTCACCTGCGTAGGTGGAGTGGACACTCGGGTTCTTTCTGGTTTCAGGTGATGATGAACAGAGCTATGTATTTGTGCATGAGTTATTGTATGGATCTAAGCTTTTTTTCTTTTTTCTTTTCGAGACAGGGTCTCCCTGTAGCCCCAGCTGTCCTAGAACTTGCTCTGTAGACCAGGCAGGCCTTGAACTCACAGACATCCGCCTGCCTCTGCATCCCGAGTCCTGGGATTAAAGGTGTGCACCACCACACCAGGCATCTTATTTACTTATTATTAGTGTGTGTGATGGGGGATGTATGTGCTATAACACAGGCCATGGTTTATTTGTGGAGGTCAGAGAACAACTTTGTAGTGTTAGTTTTCTTCTTCCAACCTTACTTGGGTTCAGGGGATCAAACAAGTTGTCAGGCTTGCATCATTCGGCAGCAAGTACCTTCACCCACTGAGCTCTCGCCTGCCCTTGTTTAGTTTTTAATTTGCATCTTTTCATAGACTCTAGAGTCATAATCCCTGTTTCCTGAGGCCTCCCATCTTTAAGTCTTACATCTTCATCTTCCTAATGAAGTTAGTCTTAGTTCACATGCTCTACAACTTAGACTACTGACAAGACCATCTTACTAATCACATCAAAGCATTCCTTCTTTTTCTAAAAAAAATTCATATTTCATTTTATGTATATGAATGTATTCCCTGCGTGTATGTGAGGGCACCCATGTTATGTAATGCCAGAGAGGTCAGAAGAGAGTGACAGATTCCCATGGAACTGGAGTTAAGGACGGTTGTTAGCCACCATGTGGTTGCTGGGAATCGAACCCACGTCCTCTGTAAGAGCAGTCAGTGCTTTTAACCACCGAGCCATCTCTCCAGCCCAAGCATTTCCCTTCTAATCCTCCCCAAATCCATACCATACCAGCCACATTCAAATGCAAGCCATGGCAGCTGCCCATCCTAAGACTTCTGATAACTTGCTGCTTATACCACAGCACACGAGCCACACCTGGGGGGCACGAAGGCCCTGAAAACACAGGGCCTGTGTGATTGTAGAGCCTTCAGACTCCGCAGTTTGGTCCATACAACCCATGTTTCAGCCACACTAAATCAAAGAGATTGGCTCTTCCATCCTTTTGGTTTTGTACACATTAGCACCTCTGATTGGAAAGGCTTTCCTCCACATCACCAAATAAACTAGTCTTCCTCAAGTGGTAAAATCAGTCATTTATTCTCTGTGTTTCTGGAACACTTGGCCTATATGACAATTTCATCTCTTTGCCTATCTTCCCAGAAACCCCAATAGGTCCTCCATTTTACATGGAAAATGCTCTGGAGGTAAGTGTGTTTTCTGTTCATGCTCCTCGGGTCCCAACTTAGTTGCTTCCCAACTGCTGGGATTAAAGACGTGCCCATCAGGCTCAGCCAATAGTCACAATTTTTTAATTAAAAAATAATTACAGGGGCTGGAGAGATGGCCTAGCGGTTAAGAGCACTGACCGCTCTTACAGAGGACCCGGGTTCGATCCCCAGCACCCACATGGCGGCCGAGAGCCATCTGAAACTCCAATTCCAGGAGAACTCCAGTTCCAGGGGAATCCGAGACCCTCTTCTGACCTCCAAGGCATTGCACGACATGGGTGCACAAACCTGCATGCAGACAGTACATTGATACACATACCGAAATAAATAAAATAAAATAAAAATTAAAAAATAATTACAAATAAGTTGAAGTTAAAGTATGTGATTGAGATAACAATAAACTTATTATAAGTTTATGAAACAAAATGACAAATGAGTATAGAAAGAATCTGGGTGTGGTGGGGCATGCCTTTAATTCCAACACTTTAGAGGTAGAAGCAGGTGGATCTTTGTGAGTTGGAGGCCAGCCTGGTCTACATAATGAGTCTAGGCCAGCCAGGGCTACATAGTGAGACCCTGCCTCAAAACAGAAAATTAGCATAGAAAACCATCAATATTAAACTTTATATGCACATATATATTTTATACGATATAAATGCATAATTTTCTTAGCACTTTAGATATAGATGTATATGCACATATATATATATGTATATATATATATATGTATATATGTATCACCAAAGTACTAATAAAAATATATATTGCATCCATCCTAAAATTAGAAATTCTTTTCTGGGAGTGGTTGAGAGTACATGCTAGTCTTGCAGAAGATCCAAGTTTGGTTTCCAGCACCCACACTGGGTGGTCATCACTGCTTGTAACTCCAGCTCCAAAAGACTGACAGCCTCTTCTAGACTCCTCAGGTCCGTCCACTCACAGACACACATACCGTCACATATGTACATAATTAAAAATAAAATAAATCTTTTAAAAAGAAAAGGAAATGTGCTTTTCTGGTCACCTGGTCTTTTCCTATCACCTAAGCATGCTTCACAAAATTAAGCAGAGAACCATAGATGTCAAAATTTCATTTTGTGCTGATAGTTTCAAGTTTAAAGTTAATTTCTAGCAGATGTTGTAACTCACTATCAGAAACTTCTAAATTTATTTCATCTTTTGGTTCACCAGACCAAGCAGCTTCTGTGAGACCACCTCAGCAGGGGCCAAGATCACAACTGAGAACACAGTTCCCTCCATCCCAGACACACCAGGTTCCACTAAACACTGTGCCACTGCATCAGATAGAGTGGGGGAAGGGGGTGTTAAAATATTTTACTTATTTTTGTTTTATGTGCACGAGTATATTGTGTCATACAGTGGCTGCAGAGGTCAGCAGAGGGTATTAGAGGTCCTAGAACTGGCATTACGGATAGTTGTTATCCACCATGTGGGTGACAGGATTTGAACCCACGTCCTCTGCAAGGGCAGCCAGTGCTCTTAACCACTGAGGCTTCTCTCCAGCCTCATGGACTTTAAAAACAGAACTGAAGCACAAGAACCCTTCATGGAGCTCAGTGCTAACAACCGAGTACGCCAAAAATTTTCCTTTTGAATGATATTAAAGGCTGCTAGGTTCACCTAGGGTTTAAAAAAACATTACTTATGTTATTGATTAATTAAATCCATGGCTGTATTTATTTTCTTGTTCATTCCACAACACAAAATTAAATTAATCTGAGAGGATCACAATCATCTGAGCCTCCCAAGTCAAGAGTGATTAGGCATTCTAATGGTCAGACTGCCAGGCTTGAGACGGGAACTTCCTGGGCACTACTTCCCACAAAGAGGACAAGTGAAAACACTGGACACAGGTACAGAACTTGCTCAAGAGGCTCAACTGAAGCTAAGATGCCTCACTCTACCACATTAAAACTGAACTCATGGAGGGGCCTGAAGTTCACTATTTCTGTAAATGTCCACTTTCCTGTGCTCATCTTTGGACTACATTTGAAATGTAAGGACTATATAAAGTCTGTACTTACGGGGCTGGAGAGATGGCCTAGTGGTTAAGAGTGATGACTGCTCTTACAGAAGACAGGGGTTCGATCCCCAGCACCCACATGGCGGCTGAGAACCATCTGAAACTCCAGTTCCAGGGGAATCCGACACCCTCTTCTGACCTCCGAGGCATTGCACAACAGGGGTGCACCAACCTACATGCAGACAGTACATTCATACACATACGAAAATAAATAAAATTGAAAAAAATAGTCTGTACTTAAAATTGCCTTATGAACAGAGCCAGCCAGATGCCCGTGACCCAGCCTGTGAGCTAAATTCATAACTATGCTGGGACTCATATGGTCTGTGAGACTCAGAGTGGACATATCTGGATACAACTGGTTGAAATTTTTTTTTAATTTTATTTATAATTTTTATTTTATGTGTATGAGTGGATTGCCTCTGTGTGTGTGTAAGTGCACCCATGTTGTGCAATGCCTGCAGCATTCAGAAGAGGGCATCAGATCTCCTAGAATTGGAATAATGGATAGTTGTTAGCTACCATGTGAGTGCTAGGAATCGAACCCAGGTCCACAGTAAGAGTAGTCAGTGCTCTTAACTGCTAAGCCATCTCTCCGGCCCCAGAAAATATTTTTAGAATACTATTTGGAGCCAGGCATAGTGGTAAACATTTGTAATATAAGCTCAGGCCTCTGAATCATGAGTTCAGGTCCAAGCTGGGCTACATAATAAATTCACAGCCAGCTTTAGCTACATCGTAAGAGACACTGTCTCAAGACACCAAAACAAACTAAATAACAAAACCAAAAACTAAGGGCTGGGGATCTCAGAGGCAGAGCACTTGCCCAGCCACCAAAAAAAAATCCCCCAAACAGTGCTGGGCGTGGTGGCGCATGCCTTTAATCCTAGCACTTGGGAGGCAGAGGCAGGCTGATCTCTGTGAGTTCAAGGCCAGCCTGGTCTACAGAGTGAGCTCCAAGCCAGCTGGGACTAATGGGAGACTCTGTCTCAAAAATACAAAAACAAACAAACAAACAAACAAAATCCCCCAAATAAACAAAAGTCTCCAAACGAACCAAACCAGAAAACACATTATTTTGAGACATATCAATTCTGATTCTATTGTCCTCAAATAAGGTGGTATTTAGTTTTTTGGTTTTTTTAGATTGTTGCTCTATATCCCGGTGCAGGGTTGCAGCAGAGCTGAATTCTTGAGGCAGGAACTATATAGCCTATGACATTAGCCTATCTAAACTTCATAACAACCCACCATGGCTTAAACAACAGAGTCTCATTCTGTAGCCCAGGTTGGCTTCAAATTCTCAGTTACCCTTGTGCCTCAGTCTCCTGAGTGCTGGGCTTACTATGTGTGACTCAGTACTATTAGCAAGACCATTTCTTTTTGTTTACGAATTTGTAAGCTGGGCATGGTGGCACATGCCTTTAATCCCAGCATTCAGGAGGCAGAGGCAGACAGATCTCTGTGAGTTCAAGGCCAGCCTGGTCTACACAGCGAGCTCTAGGCCAGCTAAGACTAAAGTGAGACCCTGTCTCGAAAAGACCAAAAAGTAAATAAATAAATAAATTTATTTATTTATTTGTTTCTACTCCATATGCATGAGTGCTTTGCCTGCGTGTATATAAGTGCATCACCTATGTACAGTGCCTGCAGAGACCAGACAGACCCCTGCAACCGGATTTACAGACAGCTGCCATGTGACTGCTGGGACTGAGCCTGACTCCTCTGGAAGAGTAGCCAGCGTTCTTAACTGCTGAGCCATCTCTCCAGCTCTTACCGAGACCACTTCTTAATCTGAGCATTGGCAAATATTACCGTGTTTGGATGTCAAATCTACTTCATCTGTAATCCTGAATGTAGACGAAAAGCTACTAGGGACCTTCCATGTAGAAAGTAGGTCCTGGAGACCTAACTAGGAAAGAGAATGTGCTGGACAGCTTCCACCGTCAACTTGACACGCCCGGGTAGAAAAACCTCAACTGAGGAACTTCCTCCTTTGGACTGGCCTGTGGCAATGTCTGTGGGGTAGTTTCTTGACTGTTGAATGATGTGGGAGAACCCAGCCCACTGTGGGCAGTGCCACCCCTGGGCAGGTGATTCTGTATTGTATAAGAAAGCTGGCTGAGCATGGGTCAGAGGAGCAAGCCAGTAAGCAGTGTTTCTCCATGGTCTGTGCTCCAGGTTCCTGCCCTGAGTTCCTGCCTTGGCTTCCCTTGATGATGGACTGTGAACTGTAAGCCAAATAAACCCCTTCCTCCCCAAGCTGGTTTTGGTCAGTGTTTTATCAGAGCAATCGAAAGCAAATTAGGGCAAATAATCATTACATTGGTATAAAATCCTGAGGGAAATCTGAGGCCATGATTTGGAATGAGTGACACAAACACACTAAGTCATGAGCCTGATGCTTCTTTCTTCTCCCCCAAAAGGAAACCGGTGCTCATAAATGGTCTTTTTGAGACAGGATCTCCCTTTAGCCCCAGCTGGCCTGGAACTCACTACATAGACCAGGCTGGCCTTGAACTCACAGAGGTCTGTCTGCCTCTGCTTCCCAAGTGCTGGGATTAAAGGTGTGGGCCACCATGCCCAGCTAAACATATACTATTAAAGATATAACAATTTCTTTTAATCACTTTCACAAGCAAAGCACTCCACATTTTGAGGAACTGAGCTTTGAGATTGTAAAATAAAACATTCTTTTTTTTTTTTTTTTTTTGTGTATGAGTGTACTNCCCAGTCATTGATGATATTGTTACCGTGTTTCTCATTGTGGTACGCAGATATTGGGGAATAAGCAATCGTGAAAATAGATCGTTGCAATGTACTGTGTGCATTTTGGAGATATCGAAAGCCAAAGATCAAATTATAAGGAGCTGGTCGCTCAGATGCCATCTGTTGCCTTTTTTTTTGAGGCAGGATCTCATTGCCCTCATTGGGCTCACAGGTTAGGCTAAAGTGCTTGCCCCTGGACCCCCGGGTGTTCCCGCTCCTACTCCTGCCTCTAGTCTGCCCGAGTGCGCAGGAATTACAAGTGTTGCACTGCCATCCAAAGCTTTCTTGCATGGTTCTGGACACGAACTCAGGTCTCGTCCCATCCCGTCCGTCTGCACCGTATACTCCGTTCATTCCGTCCTTGCCCCCCCCCCCGTGCATGGCAAGCACTTCATCTCCAAAATTACCTATCTTCCAGTATGCGATCAGTTTATTTTCACAATCATTTCTTTTTCTTTTTTGTGGTAACTGAAACGGGTTAGAACCAAGCCCTTAGACTACCACATGTCCTACCCTGAGCTGCATCCCAAGCCCCAATAATCATTTTTACTAACGTGTGCCATTAATCGTTTATTATAAGCCTTATTTACTAATGCTATTAATTCTAACAGATTCATGAATAAAATAAGCATATAAAACTATCTTTATAAGGTAAGCGGTAAAAACCAAAAATTCTCCCCCCGTCCCCCATTAAAGAGACTTCATGACACATATGGGTTGTCCTTTCTACATCAAGACCTTAAAATCATTTCATTGTTGCGTAGTTTTTTTTGAGATTGAAGAACAATAATGTTTATAATAAAGCAAAAGATATAAATCTCATCATGTGGGTAATTATCTTGCGTACACTCGGAATTGCTATGTGCTGGCTATTGTTTTGTTTTTTTTTTTTGTTTTTTCTATGAAACTGCCAAATTCTTTCTTGTAAGAGATTTATTTTAAAAAACCTCCTCTCTTTAACTTTAGCTCTTTAAGGACCTCACACATCCTAAGGTATTCCTTACATTCATCAGAACCTTCCTAAAGGTTAGGGGTCAACCCTCGGGACAGTACTGACTTAATTTCCTACACAAGAGTATCTTCCTGCTTTAAAAAGAGCCTGTCAAGAGCTTACCCAAGATTCCCACAGATCTCAAAAAGGAGGACCTGCGAAATTTAGAAAAGACCCCTCACTTTATTCTTAAAAAATTAGTATATTGATAACTCCAAGCCTGTGGGAAGCAAAGTAACAGTCAGAACTCAAGGACTTTGCAATTGAGGTTTGTTTATTTTTTAAATACCTCAAATAAATAACTTGCAAAGGTTAAAAAAATATTGTAGAATAATTGGGATCAATTAGGAGAGATAAACAAAGTAAAAGAGCCCATCAACCAATTAGTTCAAGAATTATTAGTCAGACCTGAGCACCATCAGATGAAGCACAATGCAAGTTCTTTTCTCAAGTGTCTGACTTGAAAGCTGTGCTCTTTGAACCCAAGCTAATTTTTTTTTTCCCCCCTAGAGACAAAACGGTGTAATACCATTGTTGTTGTATTTTTTTATGAGAATTTCCTGAAGTCTCCCTCGTATCTTCATTCTAATATGTTTATCCCTTCTTGAAAGTTTATTTGCTTTCCCTTTAAATAAACAAAAGCCATTGCGGGCTCAGGAGGTATGTGTATTTGTCCCAGCTTGGGCAAGGCCCTAGAGTTTTGACTCCTGGCATTACCAGAAAGCAAAAATCAAGAAAATATTTTAAATGGGATTAACCTGTAGAGCTGGTGGAGGGTTACAATTGAGGCCAGTACTGCGTGTGCAAGAGGCAGACAGGACGGTGTATAGGAGTCAAAGTTAACTAGCAAGCAATAGCATTAGCGTGGAAACATCACAGTCCGGATTCTACTTTACAGACCAGTTAAAAACAAAACAAAACTTCATAGCTACTTAAAATACTGGAACTTCCTTATCAGGCTTATTTGCTCGGCTCCACAGGGCCCCTGCTTTGTTCAGGGCTCTTTTCAGCCAGGCCTGTGAAGTGAGGCTCCCCAAGTACTGTAAATCTTTGCCCTGCTCAGAGGGTCAAGGGGTTATCTGCAGTTATCTGTGCTGTGTAGTTTTAGGGCAGCCATCTTCTTCGTTCTTTCTTTATTCTTAAGCAAGAAGCCAAACACACGCTTGGAAGTCACATCAAGCTAATTTAGGTTACTAAAAAAAACCTCCTTCTACAGATACTCTGCTTCCTTGAGACCACCACTGCGGTATTCAAACTTGTGTTCTAGTCCCTCCACAAAGAGAAAAGGACCAGATTCGTAGGCTTGGCTACTCCCTACGGCCAATTGTCCTGTTTAGAAAACTTGCCACTTCCAGCTCGCCTAAAACAGTTATAACCAACTTCTAAGCCCACAAAAAAAGGATGGGCCATTTAGCAAATGCAATCAATTTTGTTCTGGGAGGAAAGAAACCTTTTTGCTTTATCCCGTTAAAAAAAATAAATAAGCTGTGACTTTGTGCGTTTTTGGTTCACACAATTGCACCTCATTTAATTAACAAGACAGATGTTTTTTTCAAAGACCATTCCGATGTCCTCCAGCATTTCAAAGGGGTGACTACCTCAAGGACTGGGAGGGGGAGGCAGCAAAATTCTATCCTCAAATATACTGTAGTGTTTGACATTAGTTATAAAAGTTATTTTTTCTTTTATGTGTATGAATGTACTGTTCTGCATGTAAGGTTTTAGGTGCACCCGGGTTGGCAATGCTCGTGGAGGTCAGAGAGAGGCTTCGATTCCGCTGGAACATGGAGTTAAGACGGTTCCTCGAGACACCATAGTGGGTGCTGGGGAATCAAACCCGGGATCCTCTGCAGAGCGTCAGTCGGCCGTCTACTCAATCTAGGCCATCTCTCCAGCCCCAGAAAGTCGTTATATATTTTTTCTAAAAAGTAAAAATTAAACGTCTAAGAAAAATAAGGAGTGCAGGGTTTTTATTCTCTTTTAAAAGCCTAGTGGTATTTTTTTTTAGAATGAAATACAGCTATGGATGGCCATCCCACCGCTGGATGAACACAATTCTCACCAGCACAAACAGCCAGGGGTCTCTTTTTTTTCTCAATTAAGATATTTATTCTTTGAAATTTTCATATATGTATACAATGTATCTTGATCACAGCCACTCTCCTCTTCCCCTCTTCTAAGGATCCACCCAGGAATCCCCATCCACATCTCTCTGGACATGTCTTCTTTATCCTATTTATTTATTTATTTATCTTTATTTATTTATTTATTTATAAACTCATCGGATCCACATTAGCATTGCCCATATGAGCACAGTGGTGGGGAAATCCACTACGGTGTGAGGACACTACAAGTGCCTACATGCCCCCCCCCAATAAGTGACTCCTCCTTCCCCAGCAGCCACTAACTGCTGCCCTGATATGTCCTATTTTAAAGGCCTGAGTCCAGTCGTTTGATGCATCAGCTATTTGATAAGTGATTAGAACCTGTGCCAAACCTAAGAACAGATTATAAATACAGCCTTAATCTATACTACCTAGAATAGAAAAGTCAGATCTGCTGGAGGTCTTAGGCAGTAATTTGTTTAAAGGACGCCGCTGAAAGTCCTAACTCAGAAATGTCTGGCATACAGTAAGAAAGAACTCCTAGTGGGAAAATTTGCTAGATGTTCCTGTTCTCCCCCACACAAACTAAACTTTGTTGTCTTTACTGCTGGCTGGTTTCTTCTTTTTCAGTTCCTTTGAAAGGGTAGCTAAGACCAAGAGAGAGCGAACCTGGTCCCCAGTTGAGGAAAAGGCGATGGATTGGAAAGCAATCAGTGTGGAGAGGGTGGGCCTTAGGGCCTATAGCCTAGTCTTCGATTTCTCCTGTTCCGCTCTGCTTCCTGACTATGGAGAGAGTGTGACTCATGTTCTAGCTTGGCCATGATGGAGTTTGTCTCCTTCCACTGTAATTGAGAATTAACCCTTTCTTCTTAAATTGCTTCTTGTTGGGTATTTGTCACCAGCAAATGAAAAATATTTTTAGAATATTACTTTTGCGTATAGAATATTACTTTGCTATAGACATTCCCACTGGGGTATCAACTTCACAAAGAAACAGGATCAAAACTGGACTCAACATTTCCTTCTTCCCCAACCTGGCTCTGTGCCTGAAAGCTCCAAGTATAGTGATATCCACTCTGAGCTCCTGAACATCATTCTACTGTCCTCCTCTCTCTAACCACGTTCCCAAAGAGCAACAGCTACTGGGAATTTTAGGACCCACACTGAAGAGGGTTGGAGGCTGGGATTCTTACTGACCATCTGATCTCAAAACTCCTCAGTCTTCTGAATTAATTTCTATATTTACACACAATTGCTATGTGGAAAACTGCAAAGTGTTATTAAAGACACCTACAGATTCAAGTAGCTATCACCCCATACAGGGTATATACAACAATTCTGTCACAACCAGAAGTTTCCATGCTCCCTAGGTAGTAGGCAAGGCCTGCTCCTACCCCAACCAGTGGCATCACTTAAGCTGGTTTTTGGTTTCCCATTTGTATAGGTCTGAGAATGTCCTATGAACAGAATCACCCTTAGTATTACTTTTTGTGAATGGCCTGTTGCTCAACACGTGCCACTGGATTCACCCACGATTGTATGTTTGCAAATACCGAACAGTTCATTGCTCTTTTTTTATTTTTTTATTTTTTTTTTTTAAAAATCTTTTTGAGAGCAGGGTCCCCCTGTAAGCCCCAGCTGTCCTGGGAACTCACTCTCTGTAGACCAGAGCTGGCCTTGAAAACTCACAAAAGATCGCCTTGCCTCGTGCCCTCCCAAGTGCTAGGATTAAAGGCCAAATGCGCCACCACGCCTGGCTTGTTCATTGCTTTTTAAATGCTTGAGGGAAATCCTTCACCTGCGAAGGTGGAGTGGACACGCTCGTTCTTTCTGTTTCAGGTTGATGAAATGAACAGAGCTATGTATTTTGCATGAGTTATTTTGTAATGGAACTCTAAGCTTTTTTTCTTTTTTTTCTTTCGATGACAGGGGGTCTCCTCTGTAAGCCCCAGCTGTCCTAGACACTTGCATCTGTTAAGATCCAGGCAGGCCTTGACATCTACCAGACATCCGCTGCCTCTGCCATCCCGAAGTCCATGGGCGGATTAAAGCGTGTGCCCCACCACACAGCACTTATCTTACTTATTATTAGTGTGTGTGATGGGGATGTTAATGTGCTTTATAACACAAGGCCATGCGTTTATTTGTGGAGGTCAGAGAACAACTTTGTAGGTGTAGTTTCTCTTCTTCCAACCTTACTTGGGATTTCAGGGGATCAAACAAGTTGTCAAGCTTGCATCCATTCCAGGCAGCAAGTACCTTCACCCCACTGAGCCTCGCTGCTTGTTTAGTTTTTTAATTTGCATCTTTTCATAGACTCTAGAGTCATAATCCCTGTTTCCTGAGGCCTCCCATCTTTAAGTCTTACATCTTCATCTTCCTAATGAAGTTAGTCTTAGTTCACATGCTCTACAACTTAGACTACTGACAAGACCATCTTACTAATCACATCAAAGCCATTCCTTCTTTTCTAAAAAAAAATTCATTATTCTCAATTTTATGTATTATGAATTGGATATTCCCTGTCGTGTATGTGAGGGCACCCAAATGTTATGAATGCCAGAGAGGTCAGAAAGAGATTGACAGATTCCCAGAACTGGATGTTAAGGACGGTTGTTAACCACCTTGGTTTGCTGGGAATCGAACCCACGTCCTCTGTCAAGACAGCCGTGCTCTTTTAAACCAACCGAGCCATCTCTCCAGCCCAAAGCATTTCTCTTCTAATCCTCCCCCCAAATCCACTTACCATACCAGCCACATTCAAATGCAAGCCATGGCAGCTGCCCATCCTAAGACTTCTGATAACTTGCTGCTTATACCACAGCACACGAGCCACACCTGGGGGGCACGAAGGCCCTGAAAACACAGGGCCTGTGTGATTGTAGAGCCTTCAGACTCCGCAGTTTGGTCCATACAACCCATGTTTCAGCCACACTAAATCAAAGAGATTGGCTCTTCCATCCTTTTGGTTTTGTACACATTAGCACCTCTGATTGGAAAGGCTTTCCTCCACATCACCAAATAAACTAGTCTTCCTCAAGTGGTAAAATCAGTCATTTATTCTCGTGTTTCTGGAACACTTGGCTATTGAAATTTCATCCTCTTTGGCCTATTCTTTCCCGAAACCCCAATGGTCCTCCCATTTTACATATGGAAAATGCCTGAGGGTAAGTGTGGTTTTCTGTTCATGCTCCTCGGGTCCCAGAACTAGTGCTTCCCCGAACTGCTGGGATTAAAAGACGTGCCCTTCAGGCTCAGCCAATAGTCAAATTTTTTAATTAAAAAATAAATTACAGGGGCTGGAGAGATTGCCAGCGGTTAAGAGCATCTGGACCGCCTTAAAGGACCCGGGTTCGATCCCTCAGCACCCACATGGCGCCGCAGAACCATCTGAACTTCCAAATTCCAGCGAAGACTCCAGTTCCAGGGGAATCCGAGACCCTTTCTGACTCCTCCAAGGCAGTTGCACGACATGGGTGACACACAACCTGCATGCAGACAGTACATTGATACACATACCGAATAAATAAAATAAAATAAAATTAAAAAAATAATTACAACATAAGTTGATGTTAATAGTATGTGATTGAGGACATAACATAAACTTATTATAAGTTTATGAAACAAAATGACAAATGAGTATAGAAAGAATCTGGGTGTGGTGGGGCATTGCCGTTTATTCCCAACACTTTAGATGGTAAGATGAGCCATGGATCCTTTGTGAGTTGGAGGCCAGCCGGTCTCTAACATTAATGAGGTCGTAGCCCAAGCCAGGGCTACAATAGTGAGACCCTGCCTCAAACAATAAGAAATTATTAGCCATAGAAAACCCATCAATATTAAACTATATATGAACATATATATATTCTGTATACGATTAATAAATTGCATAAATTTTTTGACACCTTTATATGCATATAATATGCACATATATATATATGTATATATATATAAGTATTGTATATTGTATCACCAAAGTAACTTAAATAAATTATATTATTGGCATCCATGCCATAAAATTAGAAATTCTTTTCTGGGAGTGGTTAGAGAGACATGCTAGTCTTGCAAGACCAGTTGGTACCAGCACCCACACTGGGTGTATCACTGCTTGTAACTCCAGCTCCAAAGAACTGACAGCCTCTTCTAGATCCTCAGGGGTCCGTCCACTCACAGAAACACACATACGTACATATGTAACATAATTAAAAAATAAATAAACTTAAAAAAGAAAAGTGAAATGGTGCCCTTTTCTGGTCACACTCGGTCTTTTCCTATCACACTAAAGCAGCTTTCCAAAATTAAGCAAATAGAGAACCCATAGATGTCAAAATTTCATTTTGTGCTGATAGATTTCAAGTTTAAAGTTAATTCTAGCAGATTGAATCACTATTCAGAAGAAAACTTCCTAAATTTATTCACTTTGGTCACCTGAGACCCAAGCAGCTTCCCCTGTGAGACCACCTCAGCCAGGGGCCAAGATCACAAACTGAGAACACAGTCCCTCCATCCCAGACACACCATGGTTCCACTAAACACTTGCCACTGCATCAGATAGAGTGGGGGAGGGGGTGTATTTTTAAAATATTTTAACTATTTTTTTTTGTTTTTATGCTGCATCAGAATTTGTGGTCTACCAGGGCCTCAGAGGTCAGCAGAGGGTATTAGAGGCTCCCTAGAACTGGCATTACGGATAGTTGTTATCCACCATGTAGTGGTGACAGGGATTTGAACCCAACGTCTCTGCAAGGGCAGCCAGTGCTCTTTAACCACTGAGGCTCTTCTCCCAGCCTCATGACTATCTAAAAACAGAACGAAGCACAAAGACCCTTCATGGAGCCTCAGTCTAACAATCCGAGTACGCCAAAAAAATTTTCCTTTTGATTCAATATGATATTAAAGGCTAGCTAGGTCACAGGGTTTT
The DNA here is from genome assembly GCA_009823505.1 of Rhizomys pruinosus. Lineage (NCBI taxonomy): Eukaryota > Metazoa > Chordata > Mammalia > Rodentia > Spalacidae > Rhizomys > Rhizomys pruinosus. The sequence continues at coordinate 126,520 of VZQC01005240.1, forward strand.
AAAAAAACCACTTTACTTATGTTATTCGATTAATTAAAATCCAATGGCTGTTATCATTATTTTCTGTGTTCATCCGATCAACACAATAAATTAAATATTAATCTGAGAGGATCACAATAAGCTAGCCTCCCATGTCAAGAGTGATTAGGCATTCTAATGAGTCCAACTGCCAGGCTTGAAGACGGGACACTTCCTGGGCACTAGCTATTCCACAGAAGAGGACAAGTGAAAACACCTGACACACAGGTACAAGACTTGCTTCAAGAGGCTCAACTGAAGCTAAGTCCTCACTCATACCACATTTAATCAACGAACTCATGGAGGGGCCTGAAGTTCACTATTTCTGTAAATGTCCTCACTTTCCTGTGCTCATCTTTGGACTACATTTGAAATGTAAGGACTATATAAAGTCTTGTACTTACGGGGCTGGAAGATGGCCTAGTGGTTAAGAAGTTTGATGACTGCTCTTATCAGAAGACAGGGCGTTTCGATCCCCAGCACCCACATGTGCGCTGAGAACCTCTGAAACTCCAGTTCCAGTGGAATCCGACACCCTCTCTGACCTCCGAGGCATTGCACAACAGGGGTGCACCAACCTACATGCAGACCAGTTACATTCATACACATAGAAAATAATAAAAATTAAAAAAAAAAATAGTCTGTAGCTAAAATTGCCTTATGAACAGAGCCAGCCAGATGCCCGTGACCCAGCCTGTGAGCTAAATTCATAACTATGCTGGGACTCATATGGTCTGTGAGACTCAGAGTGGACATATCTGGATACAACTGTTAAATTTTTTTTAATATTTGAATTTATAATTTTATTTTATGTGAGGTGAGTTGCCTCTGTGTGTGTGTAAGTGCACCCATGTTGTGTGCAACCTGCAGCATTCAGAGAGAGGCCAGATCAATCCCTAGAATTGAATAATGGATAGTTGTTAGCTACCATGAAGTGCATAGGAATCGACCCAGGTCCACAGTAAAAGCAGTGTTCTTAACTGCTAAGCACATCTCTCCGGCCCCAGAAAATATTTTTAAGAATAAATTGGAGCCAGCATAGTGGTAAACATTTGTAATATAAGCTCAGGCCTCTGAATCATGAGTTCAGGTCCAAGCTGGGCTACATAATAAATTCACAGCCAGCTTTAGCTACATCGTAAGAGACACTGTCTCAAGACACCAAAACAAACTAAATAACAAAACAAAAACTAAGGGCTGGGATCTTCAGAGGCAGACACTTGCCCAGCCACAAAAAAAAAATCCCCCAAACAGTGCTGCGTGCGTTGGTGGCGCATGCCTTTAATCCTAGCACTTGGGAGGCAGAGGCAGGCTGATCTCTGTAGTTTCAAGGCCAGCCTGGTCTACAGAGTGAGCTCCAGCCAGCTGGGACTAATGGGAGACTCTGTCTCAAAAATACAAAAACAACAACAAACAAAACACAAATCCCCCAAATAAACAAAAGTCTCCAAACGAACACAAACCAGAAAACACATTATTTTGAGACATATCAATTCTGATTCTATTGTCCTCAAATAAGGTGGGTAATTTTAGTTTTTTGGTTTTTTTTTAGATTTGTCTTGCCTATATCCCGGTGCAGGGTTGCAGCAGAGCTGAATTCTTGAGGCAGGAACTATATAGCCTATGACATTAGCCTATCTAAACTTCATAACAACCCACCATGGCTTAAACAACAGAGTCTCATTCTGTAGCCACGGTTGGCTTCAAATTCTCGCAGTTACCCTTGTGCCCTCAGTCTCCTGAGTGCTGGGGCTTACTATGTGTGACTCAGTACTATTAGCAAGACCAATTTCTGTTTTGTTTACGAATTTTGTAAGCTGTGGCATGGTGGCACATGCCCATGGTACGGGTCCGATTCAGCGAGGCAAGAAGCAGACAGATCTCGTCGTGAGTTTCTAAGGCCAGGTTCTCCTGAGGTCTACACAGCGAGTCGGGTAGGTCCACTAATGACTAAGAGTAGGACCGCTGTCTCGAAAAAGGACCAAAGTAAATATTAAATAAATTTTAATTTTGATTTATTGTTTTTCTACTCCATATGCAATGAGTGCTTTTGCGCTGCGTTTGTTCATATAAGTGCAATCTTCAACCCTAATGTACAGTGCCTGCACAGAGGACCAGACAGACCCTCATCAGCCATCCTCAGCGGTAATTTTACGCAGAAGAACAGCTACTGCCATGTGACTGCTGGGATCTGAGACCACTGACTCTCAGTCTCGTTAATAGGTCAAAAGATTTAAGAATAGAGTGCAGCCCATGGATACTCCTTTAACTGCTTGAGGCCATCTCTCCAGCTCTTAACCCGCGGAACCATTCTTACTTTTAAATAACCTTGAGCCATATGGCAAATAGTTACCGTGTTTTGGATGTCAAAATGTCTACTTCATCTTATGGATAATCCTGCAATAGTAGCGAAAAGCTACTAGGGACCTTCACATTGTCAGAAAGTAGGTCCTGGGAGAGCACCCCCATAATAGGAAAACGAGAAATGTGCTGGACAGCTCTTTCCACCGTCAATTTGAACACGCCACGGGCTAGTAGAAAACGCCTGCTCCAACGAGGAACTTCTCCCATTTGGTTGGCTTGTGGCCTAGCTATGTCGTGTGGTGGTCGTGTTATTTCATTTAATGACTTGATTTGTAATGATAAACTGCTGGAGCAGAACCAGATCCCACTGTGGCGCAGTGCCAACCCTGGCGATCGTGTGATTCTTGTTATTTATAAAAGAAAGCTGGCTGTGGCCATGAGCCTGAGTCAGAGACGAAATGCCAAGCCTAAAGCTAGTGTTTCCCTTCCATGGTCTAGGTGCTCCAGCGTTCCTTGCACCTGAGTTGCCTGCCCTTGGCGATTCCTACTTGAAGAATGGACTCAGTGAACTGTAAGCCAAATAAACCTCCTTCATCCCCCATGCTGTGTTTTGGTCAGTGTTTTATCAGAGCAATCGAAAGCAAATTAGGGCAAAAAATAATCATTCTACCTTGGTATAAAATCCCTGAGGGAAATCTAGGAGAGCCATGATTGGGTCAATGAGTGACACAAACACACTAAGTCATGTATGAGCCTAGACTGTGCCTTTCTTTCTTCTCCTCCCAAAGAATAAGCCTGTGGTGTGCTCATATATGGGTCCTTTTAGACGACAGGACTCTCCCTTCTAGCCCCAGCTCGTGCCTGAACTCACTAACAATGAGCCACAGCTGGCCTGTAGACATTCACAGATTAGGATCTGTCTGGCCTCTGCTCCTCCAGACGACCGTGTGTGGATAGATTTAAAGGTGTGGTGGGCACCATCATGCCCAGCTAAACATTAGTACTATTAAAGACGTCAAGAATATCCTTAAAAAAATTATAACAATTTCTTTTAATCACTTTCACAAGCAAAGCACTCCACATTTTGAGGAACTGAGCTTTGAGATTGTAAAATAAAACATTTCTTTTTTTTTTTTTTTTTTTATGTGTATGGGTACTGTCTGCATGTAGTTTGTGCACCGTGTCATGCAATGGCACGAGGGTCAGAAGAGTGGTAGCGAATTCCCCCTGGAACTGGAGTTAAAGACGGTGCTTAGCCGCCATATGGGTGCTAGGAATCGAACCCGGGTCCTCTGCAAGAGCAGTTGGCGCTCTTAATAGCTGAACCATCTCTCCAGCCCCAAACATTCTAAGGTAACTTCTGTTATTAACTCCGATTAAATTTACTTAATCAGGTACTTGGGGGAAATTGGACAAAGCAGCCAATTACATTATCAATTGGTTTAGTCTTTTCTGTTTTAAGCAGAAGTCAGAACTCTCATGTATTTTTGTCTTTCTTTAGAAAAATATTTTAAATTCTTATTAAATTAACTGAAAAATATACATTCACCTTTTTCTTTCTCTTAGAACAAAGAACTGTGCATATTTCTAAGCCAGATGTGTCCCAACAACACACTTTTAAAATTAAGAATGTAATTACCAGAAGTAGAAGTAAAAAGGCTGTATCGAAAGGCATCAGAGAGGGGATTAGTACGAAAAAGAAAATTTGAGAAATCAGTTATTTAATACTGACACCTAATCAGCTAGCAAAAGCATTTAAATTCATTTCTAAGACCACTTAGTAAATCTAGCTCCAGTTAGCACATATTCCCATGCAAAGGCTCTGTGAAAGCCTGTATTCACCACTCAAGGCACAGATAGAGCTCCCTTAACCTACTGGCCTCTGGACACATCACTCTCTGTTAAACAGGCAACCACCGCCAGATGCTCTGACTAAGGACATTCACAGTTGACCAGCTGTCCTGCTGACATGCTGCCCCTCTTATTTCCAAAAATAAGAAGCGACCGGAATGAGAACATCTTTTTTTTTTTTTTTTTTTTTTTTTTTTGTCTTTTCGGAACAGGGTCTCCCTGTACTCCCAGCTGTCCTGGAACTCACTTCGTAGGCCAGGCTGCCCTTGAAACTCCAAACAAAAGATCCTCCTGCCTCTGCCTTCCGAGTGCTAGGATTAAAGGCATGCACCACCATGCCCCGGCCGGAATGAGAACTCTTTAATACTTGCCAGCCAAAAGCTTCCTCAGGACCTGGTGGAGACTTTCTAGAAAAGGGATATTAGACCCCAGGTACGTTAGCATTAAAAAACACCTTACAAAGAAGGAAAGATAGTGTCTTACAGGGATGAGACTCTTGTTGGGTTCAATAGATGGACCTACACTGAAGGACATTTGGGGACACAAATCAGACTGTATAAGCCATGTTGTAGATATGAGAGAGTACATTAAATTGGGAGGGGTAAGCTGGGTGATGTGGAGTGGGGAGGGATCTACATACAATCAAATTATATTGTATGAAAATTGAAATAGGGGCTGGAGAGAGAGCCTAGCAGTTAAGAGCGTGGTCTGCTCTTGCAGAGGACCTGGGTTTGATCCCCAGCACCCACATGACGGCTGAAAACCATCTTTAACTCCAGTTCCAGGAGAATCCGACACCCTCTTCTGACCTCCGCGGTATTGCATGACATGGGTACACCAACCTACATGCAGACAGTTCACTCATACACATGAATGAAAGAAAGAAAGAAAGAAAGAAAGAAAGAAAGAAAGAAAGAAAGAAAGAAAGGAAGGAAGGAAGGAAGGAAGGAAGGAAGGAAGGAAGGAAGGAAGGAAGGAAGGAAGGATATTGAAATAATTCAATTTTTTTTTTAAAAAAGCACCTTAAAGATGGCCTGCTCAACAGCTGTACAGTATAAAACCCACACGATTATGTCCTACTAGTCAGCCCCTCGGGAAGCTCCAGGATGCAGACCCTTTGGCCCAACAGAGGCCTTGAGACCTTAACTAAAGCAGTCCAACTGCTCAGATTAATCCCACAGTCAGGAAACACAGAGATACTTCATAAAGAAAGCATGCCAACTGCACCAGAATAGTTTTCTAGTTTATGCATTTAAAAGGGGATTTTAGGGGCTTTGTGAGGCAAATGGTGGCCATGCATGCATGAGAACGTGTGCGTTTGAACCCCGGCCCTGGGGAGGCAGAGCCTGGAGGATCCCTGGGCTTGATGGCCCACTGGTCTACCCCAGTAATGAAATCCAGGTTCAGTGGGAGGCTCTGACTCAAAAACAAGTGTCTTCCTCTCTACTTATTTGTTTTTGAGTCAGAGCCTCCCACTGAACCTGGCCTGTAGCCTCTATACATAGATACACACATGTGCATGTGCATATGAACATATAAATAAGCCTACTACCGTACACAAAATAAGTGATTTTTAAGTAGCGTTACCTCAAATGGAATACACAATATGTTACAACAGCTCCAACAACAAACAAGGGCAGGGCAGGCCGTGGTGGTGCATGCCTTTAATCCCAGCATTTGGGAGGCAAACACAGGCAGAACTCTGTGAGATCGAGGCCAGGCTGGTCTACATAGAGTTCCAGGCCAGCTGTGGCTATAGGGAGACTGTCCCAAAAAGACCAAAACAAACGAATAAACAACAAAAAAAGGGGAAGTATATACATAATTGATTTTTTAAAAATCTTTGTGTGTACGTGTGTGTGTGTATGTGTGTATGTGTGTGCACTTGTATGAGCGAACGCAACTGCATGCATGCCGTGGCACACAGGTAGAGGTCAGAGGACAAGCTCTTGTGTTGGTAACACACTTCCACCTTGTCAGAGACAGGGTCTTTGACTGTTTTTCCCCCACCATGTACACCAGGCTAGCTGGCCTGTGGACTTGTGGGAGGTTCCTGTCTCTTCCTTCCATCTCCCTACAAGGACACTGGGACTAACAGATGGGTGCTACTATGTCTGGCATTACATTGGTTCTGGGGATTCAAATAAAGGTCCTTGGGCTCACAGAGCAAGAGCGTTACCATGGAGCCAGCTCCCCAGCCCTGTGTACCTGATAATTAAAATATAGGAGGAAATAAGGGTTAATGGTTTTGAAAGTTACTATCTTAAAAACATAAAAGAGTTCAACAAAAACCTCTCTCCAAATGAATGAATGAATGCTTCCAAATATTCATCTTTCCCTCTATTTCTATTTCTCTGCATGTATCTACATGCATCTATAGAAAATTTTGGAATGCCAAAGATCCTTTTTCGGGGGGGGGGGTCTTTTTGAGATAGGGTCTCTCTATTTTAACCCCAGCTGGCCTAGAACTCGTTATGTAGACCAGGCTGGACTTGAACTCAAAAAGATCTGCCTGCCTCTGCCTCCCAAGTGCTGGGATTAAAGGCGTGTACTGCCATGCCTGGCTAAGAACCATTTTCAACTGTCAGATTTTTTTTTTTTCATGTAACCCAGGCTGGTCACAAACGTGATTTTAGATTCTTAATTGTCTTGCCTCCATCTCCCAAGGTCAGGACTTCAGGAGCCGGCATGTCCAGCTCATTGCTAGTCTTTTTGTTTGAATATTTTTATTGAGAATTTCACATATTTTTCTCATATTCACGCCTCCTCCCTGATTTCCTCTCCCACCTTACCCCCTACTTTGTGTCCTCTATTTTTGTACTTTTTTTTTTTTTTTATTTCTGTATGTGTATGAATGTACTGTCTGCATGCAAGTTTGTGCACCCGTGTCGTGCAATGCCGTGGAGGTCAGAAGAGGGTCTCGAATTCCCCTGGAACTGGAGTTCTCCTGGAATTGGAGTTTCAGACGGTTCTCGGCCGCCATGTGGGTGCTGGGGATCAAACCCAGGTCCTCTGTAAGAGCGGTCGGTGCTCTTAACCGGTAGGCCATCTCTCCAGCCCTATTTATTTATTTTTTAAGGTGCATGTCACCACACCTGGCTTAAAGGTGGTTCTTAGCCACCATGTGGGTGCTGGGAATCAAACCCAGGTCCTCTGGAAGAGCAGTTGGAGCTCTTAACTGCTGAGCCATCTCTCCAACCCCCCTCTATCCTTTTTTAAAGGCTCCTCCAGTCTAATTTCTGTCCTCCAAATGTTCTTGTCATTAGCAATGTCTTCATAAAAATGTTTCTCTGAATTTTCTACAAGAGCAGAAATCATTTCCTTTTTTGCTTTCTAACCAACTATTTAACTCTTTAAACTATCTGATATGCATGTCTAAGAAACAAAACGCACTTGAGGAATATATTTCTGTAATATATTCCATTTATTTATTTTTCCTAAACAATGAGCACTGAGTACTGAGTTTGATGTATGACTTTTTATCAAATGTCTCAAAGCCTGTTTCCTTCTGGATACAAGGACAAGTTTCTAAATCAATGTTAAGCACACGGAAAGGGGGTGGGGTGCCTTGGGAAGCCATAGGGGATACATTCAAAACTGATGACTTCAGGCACTGCAGGCTGAGTGAACATCATCTCTCCTGCAGAAGATTAAGGAGGCTGACCTGGCCCATAGGTTACTGCTCATCATTTAAAAAGCTGCGTGACAGAGATCGACAGTAAATTTATTTAACTAAATTCGAATTAAATTAAAAACTAAATAATAAGATTACAAACAAAACACCATCTGGAAAACCACAGCAAGGAACTCTAGGATGGATTTCTGAGTCCCTGCATCTGGGAACAGGTTCCCACCAGAGTGTCCTACTGTATAGGGACTTGGGGCCTAACACAGCTCTGCGGCGGCACCACATGTTGAGATGAATGAGCCTCTTCTTGTCCAGTATCTCCAAAGGGCAATCAAAAAGGAAAAGACAGTACACTTCATAAAACCCTATTGTGAGCCGGGCGTGGTGGCGCACGCCTTTAATCCTAGCACTTGGGAGGCAGAGGCAGGCGGATCTTTGTGAGTTCAAGGCCAGCCTGGTCTACAAAGTGAGTTCCAGGACAGCTGGGGCTACAGAGAGACCCTGTCTTGAAAAGACCAAAAAAAAAAAAAAACCCTATTGTGTGTAGATGATGCCAAAGAACTCAGTGGGTGAAAATCTACTCATAAGCAACAACTAGCTAAATTGATCGGTAGCTTATCTGTTGATGGTCAGTTCATTCTGGACATACGTTTATTTCCTTCTTTCTCTCCCTCCCTCTCTTCCTTTTCTTCCCTATGTTTTCCTTCCCTCTTCCTCCCCCCACCCCTTGATTTCATTATACAGCTGGAGTTCCACACACGCGAGGTGAGTGCTCTAACTACTGAACCATATATAGCCCAGCTTCAGTTTCTTAACTTCTGTTAAACATGTTACATCATGAAATACCTTTCACCAGGCAAAGCTAAACAAAATGAGAATAAAACAGTGACTCTTAGAACACAGATGAACGCAAACACAGAAGTGTTTGCTTTCTTGGCCATTTTTCTGGGCACATGGAGTATTTAAAGTCACACAGGACAGAGGTAAGATTATTTTATACAGAACTTACATGAACTGTTTTACACCTTTACAATACACTTAATCAGACAGTTTTTTATGTGTATGAATGTACTGTCTGCATGTAGGTTTGTGCACCGTGTTGTGCAATGCTGCGGACGTCAGAGAGGGTGTCAGATTCCCCTGGAACTGGAGTTAAAGGCGGTTCTCAGCTGCCATGTGGGTGCTGGGGATTGAACCCAGGTATGTACTGAGTACAGGCATGCACTTGACACAGCGGAAGTTAGAGAACAACTTTTTGAGTCAGTACATTCTTTCCACCATAACTTGGGATGAATCAAGGTTATCAGTGGTTTTACCCCTCTTCCTACGTCCCCCCAACTCCCACCCCCATCCCTGCCAGCTCCTCACCGGTGATCTAGTCTATATCCATCACATTCACAGTAATGGATCAGGATTGCTCTGTCCCCAAAGTAAACTTTAGAAGGGAAAACAGATGTTAAGATCTGGAGGGCAGAAAAGGCCGGCATGGTGACCCACCAGCTTAGGCAGGAAGACTATAGAACAAAGGGAAGTCAATCTTAAAACAAGACCAGGCTGGCCTTGAACTCACAGAGATCCACCTTCCATTACCTCCCGAGGGCTGGGATTAAAGGCGTGTGCCACCATGTCTGTCAGAAGTTAACTCTTTTCTCTGCAATATCAAGTCAGTTCTCCCGCCTTATATCTGGTAACTTTTTTCCCCAACTGGACAAAGAGGAAGAATAAAGGACAAGCAGGAAATATAGCATCACTCACCTAAGCCACTGAGAGTATAGAGCAGGTCACTGGTATCCAGGAAAATGGGCCCATTCTCCGGCTGTCCTTCCTCTTTGTAGAACAGCTTATAGCCCTGAATGGCCACAGGGTCCTCAGCAGCTGGCTGCCACTTCACAGAAATAGTGGTACAGTTCAGAGGCTCCAAATGCAGCTCTGGAGACTTAGGGGCTAGGAGAGTTCACCAGACAATGCAGTCAATAGCTCATCACTCACAAGATGATGCAGTAGAGTCCAGACTACTTCGCTTCAAGCCAGAGTTACAAAGGAGTTCAAGTCCAACTCTTCAAACTATCTCCCTGTAGCCCCAGCTGTCCTGGAACTCACTCTGTAGACCAGGCTGGCCTTGAACTCACAAAGATCGACCTGCCTCTGCCTCCCAGGTACTAGGATTAAAGGCGTGCGGCACCAGGCCTGGCTCAATCTAACTTTTAACATTTGACAATGACAAGCTGGCAAGATGGCCTAGTGGATAAAGGCACCTACTGCCAAGCCTGATGACCTGAGTTCATCTCAAATGATGGGTCCCAAATGATGGAAGAGAGAACCAACTCCTGAAAGTTGTCTGATTTTTAGGTACACATGTACACACACACACACACACACACACACACACACACACACAAACACTTGCACATGCATGTGCATACAATGTAATTTTAAAAAATTACCATGACAATCTGCTTGGACAGAAGCCTTAAAATATATACCTAACAGGCTGGAGAGATACTCAATGGTTGGAGAGATTGCCTAGCGGTTAAGAGCACCAACCGCTCTTACAGAGGACCCGGGTTCGATCCCCAGCACCCACATGGCGGCCGAGAACCGTCTGAAACTCCAATTCCAGGAGAACTCCAGTTCCAGGGGAATCCGAGACCCTCTTCTGACCTCCACGGCATTGCACGACACGGGTGCACAAACTTGCATGCAGACAGTACATTCATACACATACAGAAATAAATAAAATAAAATAAAATAAAATAAAAATTAAAAAAAAAAATGCGCACTACTTTTGCGGAAGACCAAAGTTCAATTCCCAGCACCCATGTCAGGTGGCTCATTACCACCTATACCTCCAGTTTAAGGGGATATGATGCCCTCTTCTGGCCTCCAAAGGCACTGCACTCATGTGCATAAACCCCCTCCACGCATAGAGAATTCAAAAATAAAAATTATTAACACATAAATAAAATAGGGCCAGGTGTAGTAGCAGCACATGGCTTTAATCGCAGCACTTGGGAGGCAGAGGCAAGTGGATTTCTGTGAGATGAAAGTCAGTCTGTGAGTTTCAGGCCAGCTAAGGCTACAGGGAGACTCTTTCTCTACATAAACAAACAAACAAAAAGTACCTTCCTAAAAGATTAAAACATATAAGTCAAAATATCATTTCTATTTATATATTCAATTTTTTCAGAGTCGATAACCTGATCTAATTTTATTATCAATAGTCTCAGGTATTTTCAATCAAATAACAGACTTCACATGAGTAAGAGAGAAGAGCCTAGGGCTTCCCATTTTAAGACTTTTTTTTTTAACTGATGCTTTAAAAAACCTGCTGATACTAATTAGGTCTTGGTTACTGTATAAATTCCGGCATAAAGTCCAATTAGTTCTAATCTATCCATGAAGTACAAGTTAACAGTGTTACCCACTAATACTCTCAAAGCAAAAAAAAAAAAATTAGTGGCAAATAGAAAAGTTTATTTTATTTAAATTAATTTTTAGATTAATTTGTAATCAAGTCACAGATAAAAACATTACATAGAGGACGGTAACCACTCAAACACTTGCATCTCAGTGAACACCTGTAGGGTTACCATGGACATTCTAAAGGCTGGAGGCTTCACTGAGGTAGAACTTTCTCTACTAATTACATATTTGCTGACTTTTATTTAGACAGGATTTGTTGATTTTTTAACCCATGGCCTTGCACATTGCTAGGCAAGCACCTTACCAACTGAGCTATACCCCACCATCTTTTTATTTTTAAAAGACAGGATCTCTTATCCCAGGCTGGCCTTCCAACAGAGCCAAGGACGAATTTCTGATGTTCCTGCCTCCAACTCTCTAGTGCTGGCAGTTCCGGGTTACAGCAGAGCGCTACCACACCTGGTGTATACACACACATACCATGGAACCCAGGGAGGGTTCATAATGCTAGGCAAGCACTCAACCAACTGAGCCACAGACCAGGTCCCTGATGAAATTTGCTTTTTTTTTTTTTTTTNCTCCATTGAGGTTGTTTTCTTTTTTTTTTTTTTTTTTTTCCTTTTTTCAATTAAACTCATCAGCTATGTAATATTTCCATCAATAAAACAAAAAATTTAAAAACAAAAACATAACTAGGGAGAAAAAAAAAATCTAATTCCAAAGTGAAAACACAACAGTCTTTCCTGAATGTCCTGGGGTTGGGGGGGGTGGTATTACCTTTCACGCTTGTTGCTTTGGGTGTCCTGTGTGAGGTCCACACAGATGACTCTCCCAGCCCCACCCGTGTGGCAGCAGTAATCCGGACCAGATAGACACTATCGGGCTTCAGGCGTTCCAGAAGGTACTCATGGGCGGTCCCTGGGAGCTCCACGACTTGGATGGAGTTCTCAGTACTCAGGCGGAAGCAGAGGCGGTACAGGACCACCTGACCCCGCCGAAACTTGGCAGGAATGGGCAGCCAGGAGACGAGAATGTCCGTGGGACTTCGACTGGTCAAGCTAATCTCAGGTGGTCTCAGGGGCACTAGATAAAGAAGGAAAGAACGTTTTTTTCTAAGTATTCAATCAAGGTGTTACTGAGCGAATCGAATTCTCTTACATCAGAGCATAAGACGGTGACAGAAGGGTGTTCCGGCTGGGGCGGAGGTTCTCCTGGGGCAGGTTGTTGAGCAGGAAGAAAGGAGGAAAACCCAAACAAAACCGCGGGGACACTTAGTCAGTGTTCAGCCTGCTGCTCTGTTGCTGAGATGAAACACTAACCCAAAGCAACCTCAAGAGGAAAGGGTTTAGCTCATCTTACCCTTTACAGTCCCTCACGGAGGGAAGCCCAGGCAGGAACTGAAGCGAGACCCGGGAGGAACGCTGCTCACTGGCTTGCTCCACTTTGGGTCAACTTGACACAAACTAACCAGCACAATAATCATATGATATATGGGCCAAATTCAAAAATAAAGCCACCAAAGCAAGGCAGAACGCGTTGCATCACACCAAGGAAGCCCAGGATTCCAGAAATATAACTTAAAAGATAATTGTTTGAAATGTCAGTGTTGCATCTTAAAAAGGTGAGGGGCCAATGATAGTTCAGCCACCATGAGCAGATGTCACCACACCTGAAGACCTGATTCCTAGGACCGTCATGGTGGAACAGAGAACTAATTCCTGCAAATTGTCCTCTGACTTCCACATACGCGCGCACACACACCCACACACACCCACAAAAGTGGGGCTGTAGAGATGGCCTAGTGGTTAAGAATGCCGACTGCTCTTGCAGAGGACCTGGGTTAGATTCCCAGCACCCACATAGCAGATGAGAACCATCTTGAACTCCAGTTCCAGGGGAATCTGACACCCTCTTCTGACTTCTGCGGCATTGCACGACACAGGTGCACCAACCTACATGCAGACACTCATACACATTAAAAAAAAAGAATAGGGGCTGGAGAGATAGCCTAGCGGTTAAGAGCACCGACGCTCTTGCAGAGGACCCGGGTTCGATCCCCAGCACCCACATGGCGGCTAAAACCGTCTGTAACTCCAATTCCAGGAGAACTCCAGTTCCAGGGGAATCCGAGACCCTCTTCTGACCTCCGCGGCATCGCACGACACGGGTGCGCAGACCTGCATGCAGACAATACATTCATAAGCAACACTAAAATCACATAATTTAGGAAATAAGAAAAAAAAAAAAAAAAAAAAAAAGAAAAAATGAATATTAGCCGGGGTGGTGGCGCACGCCTTTAATCCTAGCACTTGGGAGGCAGAGGCAGGCAGATCTTTTGAGTTCAAGGCCAGCCTGGTCTACAGAGTGAGATTCCAGGACAGCTGGGTGACTGGGAGACCCCTGTCTCGAAAAGAGTAGCGCCAAAGAAAAATTGTTTTTTTTTCAAAAAAAAAAAAAAATTTTAAAAAATTTAAAGAAAGTAAATGTAGGCCATCCTCTACTCCGCCCCTGGAGGAGGAAGTGAGATCAGAGGCCTCATGTGAGCTGACTGCAACACATGCAGCTGCCTGGAGAGCAGGAGCCGATGTCCTACGCCAGAGCCAGAGCCACATTTTCATCAGAGCCATGACATTTTCATCAAAGGAACAATTCACCAAGAAGATTTCACAATTATGAATATATATGCCCCAAATTCTGGTGCACAACACGGGTGCACAAACCTACTTGCAGACAGTACATTCATACGCATACAAAAATAAATGAAATTAAAAAAAAAAACCCTCCAAACATTATGGAAAGCAGTATGGAGAACCCTTAAAAAACTCAAAATGAGCCTACCACCTGACCCAGCCATACCACTCTTGGGTATATACCCACAAGACTCATCCTACTGCAAAGATACATGCACATCCATGTTTATTACAGCTCTCTTCACAATAGGGAAGAGCTGGAACCAACCTAAATGCCCCTCAACAGACAAGTGGATGACAAAAATGTGGTACATCTATACAATGGAGTACTATTCAGTGGTAAAGAAAAATGGCAGTAGCCGGGCGTGGTGGCACATGCCTTTAATCCTAGCACTTGGGAGGCAGAGGCAGGCAGATCTTTGTGAGTTTAAGGCCAGCCTGGTCTACAGAGTGAGTTCCAGGACAGCTGGGGCTACAGGGAGACCCTGTCTCGAAAAGACCAAAAAATAAAATAAAATAAAATAAAATAACCTTTTTAAGGGCCATGTGTGATGGTGTATATATGCCTTTAATCCCAGCACCATGAAAGCAGAGGCAGATGGATCTCAGTGAGTTCCAAGCCAGCCTGGTCTACATAGTGAGTTCCAGACCCAAGGGGACTAAAAAAAAATTAAAAATAAAAATAAATACATAAACGAATGAAAGTAGATCTTTATCATGTTACTAGCAAAAGGCAAGAGTGAGATTTGGGAGAACAACTGGATTCTCACTTATTTTAACTTTCTCATTTAGCCAAAACATACTCATTTACTGAAACTGACTAAACCTATGCACATTCATACATGATGATCTAGAACCACATTTTCTTACCATCCTCTAGAGTGTTCTGTGTCACATGGTCAGACATCTGGCTGGCTCCCATTGGCATGTACGCCACAATGTAGAATGTGTAGTTGCTGGCAGGTTCCAGGTCATCGATGATGTAATGAGTCGTGTCATTTCCAAGGACCACTTGATACTCTTCATTATTCAAACCTAGGTTCAAGAACTCATGTTGAAAAATGGCCAATATTCAAAATAAAATTAGCAACACTATTTTCTCCTCACCACAAATCCCGGTCCTGGGTGTAAGGCTCTGTTGTCTTTATGGCCCTCTAACACAAAACCTTTTTTTTGGTCTTTTTGAGACAGGATCTCCCTGTAGCCCCAGTTGGCCTGGAACTCACTCTGGAGACCAGGATGGCCTTGAACTTACAGAGATCCGCCTGCCTCTGCCTCCCGAGTGCTAGTTCCCCCAGCAACAAAACCCTTTTATGAGCAGAAAATTCTTGTTTTCCTGAAAGTAACCAAGTTATTTACAAGTTACTAGTTGGAACTTTTCCTGAAAAGAATTCCTCTTCTCTAAACTTCATTTACCATCTAGTCAAAACAGAGGATGGGTCGGATAAATAGCTACGAGCTTGACAGAGTGCTGTAACCCAACAGGCAAATGTGACCTGCTTAAACTCCAAGATTCTTTTGAACATAAATAGACAGACAGTAGGAAATGTACAGGCACTGGTCTTTACAAAAACAAAACAAACCAAAAGTTGCCCTGGAAAAGATCTCATTTTGCCCCTAGAAATGTATTAAATTGGCCCAGCATAAGTTATTCTTCTATTTATACTAAAGCAAAAGAACTGGGTAGAAGCATGCACTTCAGAATGTGCAGTGAGCTTTATTTTTTTAAAGAGGAAAGCAAGTTCTCAGCAATTCTTAAAATATGCATGGCAAGTCAGAGAAAAGGACTGTCTTTGTGGGTTTGATTCCTGCAGTGCAGACCTAGAGACGCGGGCTCCACCAGCCACTGTGTACGCAGACAGTCCACAGTCAGAACCTGTCAACTCAATCAAAACGCTCTCATGGCTGCTGCCCCCCACACCCCCGCTGGATTTATAAACAAACCGAAGGCATATTCTAGCACTAAGTTTTCCCACATTTCTGAATTAACTTGATAGCATTTTAATTAGACAAGATTAGAGGCATTTCACAACACATTGGCTAATGGTGTGCTAATTAGGAGCTGCACAGTACAATTTCTGACCTACCAAACAAGGTCCTTGAGTTCAAATTAAAAAGCCTTGTTCTGTCTGTGAATAGACCACTGGGTGGCATGCAGGGGCTCTAATGAAACAGGCACAATAGCGAACAAGACCAGACTCCACCACAGCCCAAATTCCTTTTGCCTTCCTAAACCAGGCAGAGAGAATGAACACACTCCAGCATGCTGTTATCAAACTTCCATTCTCCTGGCTCCCAGGACCCTTGATTTAGATTCATAAATATTCTTTTTCAAAGCTTGTGAGTGCAAAACCTAACAGCAGCAGAACAGGAAACCACCTGTCTCTGGACTTTAGCACAGTGCCCTTCTCTGGTATTCATTCCTGTTATAATGCACACGGCATAAAGCCAGACTGCTTCTGTACAGAACTAAAATTCAAACTTCGACACCACTGTTTCTATGAAGAGCCAATGACAAAATCTCTAAGATGTATAGATAGCTTTTCTTTCTGCCATGATGTTGGCTAACAGATAAGAAGGATTAAAAAAATGATCCCCAAAATAGAATCAACTGTCCTAAACAAGAATTTTAAGAGATTTGACTTTTAATTTCTTTTTTGAGATAGGGTCACATTATATAGTCCTGCCTGGTCTAAAACTTTCTAAATAGACCAGGCTGGCCTCTGACTCACAAAAGATCCACCTGTCTTTGCCTCCCAAGTGCTGAAATTAAAGGCATGCATAACCATATCCAACTTGATATTTAACTTTTTTACATTTTTAAAAAACATATTTATATTTATTTTATGTGTATGACTGTTTCCCTGCCTGGTGCCAGTGAAGGCCAGAAGAGGGCATTGGATTCCTTAGCACTGGAGTTACAGATGGTTGTTAGCCAGCTGACATGGGTGCTAGGAACCAAACCCAGGTCCTCTGCAAGAGCAACAGATGCTCTAACTGCTGAGCCATCTCTCCACCCCCTAATTTTATTTTTATATAGTAAATGAGATCAGTAAAGTGTCTTATTCAATTAATTTTCAGAACTTTTTTAAATTTGGTAGTTGAGTATAGAACTCAGGGTCTTATGCATGCTAGGTGTAGACTCTGTATTGGAGCTATAACCCAACCTATCTTGTCCAATTTTCTTTCAAAAAGAAAATATTCAAAATATATAGAATGAAATATGTGAAGAATTTCATACATTTACTTTCACCTTAAAAATAACATGCTGCTGGGCATGGTGGCGCACGCCTTTAATCCTAGCACATGGGAGGCAGAGGCAGGTGGATCTTTGTGAGTTCAAGACCAGCCTGGTCTACAGAGTGAGTTCTAGGTCAGCTGGGGCTACAGGGAGACCCTGTCTTGAAAAGACAAAAAAAAAAAAATAACATGCTAATGTTGGGCATGGTGGCACATGCCTTTAATCCCAGTACTCAAGAGGCAGAGGCAGGCGGATCTCTGTGATTTCAGGGACAGCCTGGTCAATGTAGTAAGTTCCAGACCAGCTGGGGTTACAGGGACCCTGTCTCAAAAAGACAAAAACATGCTATTATGAGAATAGGTCATATTACTTGACTCCACAGTCACACTGCTGTTGCTATGTAACTGAATACTCAAATTAATTTAAGCTTCACTTAAGAAATTTATAACTTGGCTAGCATGAAATTCATAAGTATGTCACTTTGTAATCTTCAACAGACCTGAGATATTTTGCTGGTACTTGTTTCTTAAACTACTGTAAGATACACAAAGTGTACAACAATACAAAATTTAGGAGAAGAGTAGTCAAGGGTGATAGATATTTTATTAAAGACATAAATACTGTAGAATTAAAAAAATACAGACTATTTTTATACAGCAGTATCCTGCAAATACTTGGGTACTTATCTTCCTAAGACCAGATTGGTCATCACAGCTGGGCTTGCTGACTGTTGAGACTCCCTCCTAGAAGGAAGGGCTGGGAAGGGTCACCGGACCCTCACCTGAGTACCCAGCCACTCATATGCAATTCTGCCCTAACTGCACAGGGCCTCGGGATCTCAGGTTGGGGCTAGAGTCACAGGCTCTACAGGAAGACTAGGGAAGGGAGACTCCATCTAGGTAGCAATGGTAACCATCATCCGTGCAAGGCGAAGACTTTCCACTGTGGCTGTTCTGGAGTCACCCACACTCCTGTCAATAACGTCTCACCCATACTCTGTAAGAAGCCCAAGAAACTCATTGGTTTGCCAGAGAACTTTGGTGGAACTGAACTTCGAGTAGTCACTGGGACCTGAGACAGAAGGGAAAGTATACCACCCAGCCAGAGAAAATCCTGGCAATAATTATGTGAGATGTTATTCATTCTGAAAACAAATTTTGTTGTTGCTATTGTTACTTTTTGAGACAGAGGCTCATGTATCCCAGATTGGCCTCAAACTTACTAAGTTCCCAAGGGTGACCTTGAACTCTTGACCTCCTGACTGGCATAAGCTGGCACTAGACCAGGTTTATGTAGTTCTGGGGATGGAACCTAGGGCCTCGAGCTAGCTAGGCAAGCACTTTATTAACTGAGCCACACTCAGCCCCTGAAAACAAATCTTTCATAGCAAGAGGGGCTTAATAAACATCTTCCAAGCTGCTTACCCTCTGCTTTCATGTAGTGCACGGAATAAGCGATGACCTTGTCTGAGTTGTACAGTGGCCTCTCCCAAGCTAAGAGGATGGCAGAGCTCGACATGGTTTCAGCATGTACGTTGCACGGTGCACTGGGTCTGTCTTCTGACATAACCACGGTCAGTCTGGCTCGAGATAAAATAGATCCCTGGCTGTTTTCAGCCATGCACTGATAAATAGCATCATCTTCTGGAATAATCTGATTAATTACCAATTTGCTGAGGAAAGAAAAAAATGTTATATCCATGAAAAATTCTAAGAATGACATAAAAATAAACTTCAGCTACTGTTAAATGTACATCTATTTTTATATGACAAATTACTGAGAACAAAAAACTATGTATAATCAGTTCTATTAAAATAGTCTACATAAGGAACTAGAGAGATGGTTCAGCAGTTAAGAGTGCTCGTGTGTGTGTGTGTGTGTGTGTGTGTGTGTGTGTACAGGCAATACACTCATATATATAAATATTTTCAAAATATTCTACATTAATTACTTACAATTACTCCAATTTGTACTCTGAGTCTTCCTAAGTATAGTACCCAAGTCTTCTTTGCTTTAATGTTGCTTTTATAGCTGGGTGTACTGGTGGATGCCTTTAATCCCAGCACTTGGGAGGCAGAGGCAGGTGGATCTCTGTGAATTCAAGGCCAGCCTGGACTATATAGTGAGTTCCAAGCCAGCTGGGGCTATAGGGAGACCCTATCTCAAAAAAAAACCAAAAAAAAAAAAAAAAAAAAAAAAAAAAACCCGAGACAGTAAATTTCATGTTTGCTGTGATAACTTGAGTGAGTGATGTAACAAGGATAGAACTGTGGTCTGGAGAACTGATCAGTACTTTCCATTATAGCACAACACTTCCATGATCTGTGTATAGAATAGAAAACTATCTAAGTTGCATCTAAGTTATTAATCTTAATTTCTTATATTTCATTTTAACTTTCAGTACTATTTAGGTATTTTATATTATCATAACCATTTCACATAAAAAAGGAAGGCATTATTTTATATGAAACAGTAGCAAAGTTACATAACCTACCTGTTGTACATTTTAATTCGGCCATTTGAATGTATCCTTCTCCCATTTTTCAACCAGGACATTTTGGGTGAGGGATTTCCCTCTGCCTGACACACAAATCGTGCAGTACCAGCTCGTGGCCTGGTCAAACTTTCTGGCCATTCAACAAATGAAGGAGGAGCTATTTTAAAAGAAAAAAGAAAATCTGTGGCCTCAACAGGAATGACAGGAAAGAGTGAAAGAGTACAGAAATGAGGCAAGCCTCATGTGTAGACACCTGGTATTCTGAGTCTCTGTACCTTTCTAGACACCTGGGAAGGTTGCTTTTAATTGCCAACTTGATACAACCTACAATCACACAGGAAGACAGTCTCAATCAGGGATTGTCTGCATTGGGTTGGCCTGTTGGGAATTGTCTTAATTAACTTTATTGATGTGAGAAGACCCAGCCCACTGTGGGTGGCACCAGTGCCTAGGCAGGGGGTTCCTGAACTGTATAACAGTATAACTGAATAACAGTACCTTTCGCAAATATTCAATGTCAACTTTTTCCCACTGAGACCATCTGTATAAATGTGCATACCCACAGCCATTCTTATGTGTTTGAAAGGCCTTGTGTGAACTCGCACAGTCATTAGTAGATTAAGTTGAAACTTAAATGGGCACAGACCTGTGGGTGGATGCTAATGTGCAGTAAACCAGAACAACACTATGCATGCAAGCACACTGACTTCAGAGTCATCCCAGAGCTCTTATTTTAACACACAGGAATTTAATTTTCTTCTAAAATTCGATGTTAGATTTTATAATACTTATTATCAACCTTTGTACCAGTGCTATAAAACTCAGCAGATTGAAGGCTATGAAAGAGGTTAAAATGGCAACTATGAAAATGTAACAGTCTCCTGATTAAAATAATAAAATGTAAGAGTCTCCTGATTATAGAAAGAAAGCATACCTAGTACAGTTACAGTTGCCATGGCAATGGTGAAGTTGCGAGTGCCAGGGGTGGTGGCCCGACAGACGTACACTCCTGCATGCTGTAGCCGGACACTAGATATCATGAGATTGCCGTTTCCAAGTACCCGAGTGTTAAAGACGTCTATGGACTTGTGGTCTATTGAAAGAGAACACTTAAGTTAAAGCAATGAGACACTTCATCCAAAATTGAAATGATGTCAAAAGACCATGATCCACCCAATCAGGCATAAAAAGTATAAAAATTTGCCAGACTATAACCTTTCCTGATAATGCTAAAAAGTCATTCAGATGCAAATGCAAAATGTGTGCTTTATCTACAAAACAAGCATTTGATCCAAGTTTCATTAGAATGAATAAAGCTGAGGGGAAAGGACTCCACCCCACAACGCCTATCCCAGCAAAGACTTACCAAGACGACTCCAGGAAATAATGGGTTTGGGATTTCCTGTGGCCATACACTCTAAAACAACGGTCTGATGCTGAGACACCGTTACGTTTTGCGGACCTGCAATGATGGTGGGTGTGTAAAAGGATCTGGACTCATTAGCTGTGGGAAGAATCAACAGAATGCAAAATACGTCATAAGAAACAATAACACACCAATTCTTTTTATTTTATTTTATTCTTATTTTTTCTCTTTTTGAAACAGGGTTTCTCTGTAGCCCAGCTGTCCTAGAATTCATTCTGTAGACCAGGCTGGCCTTGAACTCACAGAGATCCACCTGCCTCTGCCTCCTGAATGCTGGGATTAAAGGCATGCACCACCACACCTGGCCATTCTTTTATCTTTTGAGACAGGCCCAGGTTCACCTCCAACTCTCTATGCATGCAGGGACGATCTCGAACTCCTGGTCCCCACTTCCTAGGTGCTGTGATGGCAGGTGGGGGCTGCCACAGCTCAGTTTCCTTTTCCATTTCCCTTCTCTTTCTCCTTCCTTTCCTTTCTCTTCCCCTCCCAGTCCCTTTCTTCCCCCTTCTAGTCTTCTTCCTTCCCTCCCTCCCTCCCTCCCTCCTTCCCTCCCTCCCTCCCTCCCTCCTTCCCTCCCTCCCTTCCTTCCTTCCTTTCTCCTTCCTTTTATTTTTATTTTATGTGTATGAGCATTTTACCTGCATATACGTAAGCACATCCATGTCACACAATGCCCACAGAAGCCAGAAAAGGGCATCAGATACCCTAGAACTGGAGTCATGGATGGTTGTTAATGTTAGCCACCATGTGAGTGTTGGGAACCAAACCATGTTCTGCAAAAGCAGTATGTGCTCTTAAACCACTGAGCCATCACACCAGCCCCTCTTATTTATTTATATGTGCATGTATGTGTGGTGTATGTATGTATGTATGTATGTATACACGCATACACACGCAGAGGCCAAAGGACATGAGATGTTATGCTCTATTATTCTTCACTGTATTCCTGTAAGATAGTGCCTCTCACCAAACTGGAACTTACCATTTTTTCCAAGTGGCCTAGCTGGCCAGCAAGCCCCATGACTGTGTCTCTACCCCTGTATCACCAGGGTTACAGGCACACGGGCCACACACAGCATTTATGTAGGTGCTAGGGATCTAAACTCAAGATCTCATATTTGCATATCAAGTGCTCTTACGGATCCATCTCTCTAGCTCCTTGTTTTTTAAATAAGAAATTTGATATAAGTTTTATTGAGATGCAACACAGATACCATACAATTCACCTATCTGAAGCATATAACTCAACAGTTTTTAGAATTTTCAGTTATGTAAGTATTGCGATTAGGTTTGAAACATGTCCATCATCGCCCCCTCCTCAAATTCAAAATAATATCACATTGGGACTGGAGAGACGGCCTAGTGGTTAAGAGTGCTGACTGCTCTTGCAGAGGACCCAGGATCAATCCCCAGCACCCACATGGCGGCTGAGAACAGTCTGTAACTCCAATTCCAGGAGAACTCCAGTTCCAGGGGAATCCGACACCCTCTTCTGACCTCCGCGGCATTGCATGACACGGGTGCACAGACCTGCATGCAGATAGTACATTCATATAAATAAATAAATAAATAAATAAATAAATAAATAAATAAATAAATAAATAAATAATCTAAAAAAAATAATATCACATTGGAAATAAACAGTGTCATTGGCAATGGACAGTTCTGGTGGAAATAGGTGAACGTTGAGACCTTTGTGGCCCTTTCTGTATTTTGTTTTAAAAAACAGAACTGAAAACCATAAAACAAACTCTAAATGTTTCTTAAGGAGATTGACAGGGAAAACGTGTTGCCTGGGAAAGAAGATCTGCTTAATAGATAAAATTTTTCTAAATAGATTACAAGCCAGGCATAGTGGTATACACTTGTAACCCTGGTACTTGGGGAGACAGGCAGGAGGGCCGCAAGTTCAAGGCCAGGATGGGCTAAGAGGTAAGTCTCTGTCTCAAAGCACCAAGCTTAAATGACATCAAAATACTGCTTTATGGAACACTACTAGAGCCAGAGAAGAAAAACTGATGGGCCACTCAAAAGTCTCATGAAACAGAAAGAAAACAAAACCCTTTCAAAGCACGATACCTGGGGTCACAGTTAGGGAGGCCTCCATACTTTTCCGCTTATGAGCTATAGTAGCAGCGACACAGCGGTAATTCCCAGCATCCACTGGGCCAGCATCATAGATCTGCAACACTCCAGATGGCAGGGCGGTTACCCTGTTGTACAAGAAACATAATTGAACTTTCTGTAGATTATATTTTACTTGACATATCTGCTGACAGGAATTAAACCTTTTTATTATGCTAGAAATAATACTTTAAGGATCTTTTAACATATTAGCCCAGGCTGGGGGTGTGGCTTAGTGGTAGGACACTTGAATGGCATGCAAGGGGCTCTGGGTTCAATTCTTAGAACCAGAACCAGGGAACAACAACAATAAAAAAACATAAGCTTGATTCTATTGTTTTCATTTGTCATGACAGGTCTCTGAAATGTAAATAATTCTGCCATACGTGGTTTGTGAAATCTAGAAGTCTTATTTTATACAGAGGGTCTCATTAACACACTTTAATCACATTGTTTACATTTAGCTAACTAATGGCCCAGAGCTTATTAGGATATATTTTCAAAATTCTGACTTTTAAAAAGTAATGAAGCCGCCGGGAGTGGTGGCGCATGCCTTTAATCCTAGCACTTGGGAGGCAGAGGCAGGCGGATGTCTGTGAGTTCAAGGCCAGCCTGGTCTACAAAGTGAGTTCCAGGACAGCTGGGGCCACAGGAAGACCCTGTCTCGAAAAGACCAAAAAAAAAAAAAAAAGTAATGAAGCCGGGTGTGGTGGCGCACGCTTTTAATCCTAGCACTTGGGAGGCACAGGCAGGAGGATCTTTGTGAGTTCGAAGCCAGCCTGGTCTACAGAGTGAGTTCCAGGACAGCTGGAGCTGGGCTATACAAAAGGGGAGGAAAAAGGGAAGGGGGGGGAAAAAAAAAAAAAAAAAAAAAAAAAAAAAAAAAAAGAAAAAGGAAAAAAAAAGGAAGAAAAAAGGAAAGAAGGGAGAAAAAAAAAAAGGGAAGGAAAGGAAGGGGGGGGGAAAAGAAGTGGAGAAGAAAAAAAAAGGAGAAAGAAGGAGGGGGGGGGGGAAAAAAAGAAAAAGAAAAAAGAGAAAAAAGGAAGGAAAGAAGGGAAGGAGGGGGGGAGGGAAGAAAAAAGAAGGGGGAAGTGGAAAGAAAGGAAAAGGGGGGAGGAGAAAAAGAAACACGGAACAATGGGGGGGGAGAAAAAGGAGAAGAAAAAAAGAGAAAAGGCGAAGGGAAAGAGAAGAAGAAGGAAGGGGATGTGGAGAAAGGGGGAAAGGGGAGGGGGAGGAGATAGGAAGAAGGGGAAGGAAAGGGGAGGAGAAGGAAGAAAAATAAAGAGTAGTATGTAATCTTTGCAGGTAATTAGAAAAAGTTGAGGTATGTGAGCTCAGAGGTGGCACTGAGTTTGTAAAGTTATGGATGAAGTTGAAGTGTCCTGGCGCAGGTGACTTCCCACCCGGAAAACTTTTGAGCTTGGTGCTGTAAAAGTTGTGATTGAAGATGACGAGATTATGGGAGAAGGGGGAAGGCAACACCGGGTATGCAGAATTGAAAGGTGGGGGAACATGAGCACGTGCCAAGAACTGTAATGGCAGAAGGGGGCTTCGGGGAGAAACACGGCACGGGCACGTGTATAGTAACAGGGTTAATTTGGGGTGGTTAAATGGACAATGTTTAGTTATTGTACTCGGTGAGCGTTGTGGGTGAGTTCCGGGGAACTCGACACATCCGCACCACCAAGACACTCAAAATAGGGGCCCGCAGACACCTCTCTGGTAAGAGTACACGGAGTAAGCACTAACAAGCAGGGGACCTAATTTAAGAAAATTGGTAATGGGACTATGAGTACAGTGATGTCGCACCATCATGTCGAAAAAAATACTGCGATGGAATAACAGGAGCGAGCGTTTGTGCTCAGTTTCTCACCACGGAAAGAAGCAAGAGCGAGACAGGGTGTCAAATCACAAAAAGAGCAACCTGATTAGGCCGGGACATGACAACTACGTGAGACCATAGACACGATGTTTAATAAATAAAAAAAACAAATACAAAAGACGGTGGGGAGAAAGTGAAAAATGGGTGGCAGCGGAGAAAAAGTGTGAAGTAAAAAGGAAAATATATCCCCAATGTTGTGGTGGTTGTGAGAATGAGGCATAGTGGTGTGGGCAACAATAAATCAAAAATAACGAAACAATGAACTAAAACAACGGATTAAGCATGGGTTATCCTGTACTGGAGGTACAGACTATCTCACAAACAAAACAGGAAAAAATAAATNTCTGTAGACCAGGGACTGGCCTTGTTCTTGAGCGAACTCACCAGAGATACCACCTTGTCCTAGCCCTCCCTTGAACTGAATGCTGGGATTATGTCATTAAAGGCATGCACCACTCACACTCTGCGTCCCAATTCTTTACTCTCTTTTGAGTACCTAGGCCCAAGGTTACATTCCAACTTCATGCATGCTGCACGGGACGTTCCGAAACCCTGGTCCACCCACTTATATGGTGCTTTGTGGTGTGCAGGTGAGAGGGGTGCCAATGCATCAAGGGGACTTGTACATTTCAAGGACGATGCAAGTGCTTTGTAAGGGGCAGGAGTAAACTGAACAGCGCAATATGGTATGCACAACTTATATGTGGATTCTTGAAGGTATCCAATCGAAACACAACACTCCACTCAAATAGTTCGTTAACAATAACTCACTACCCCATCCCTCCTTCCCCTACCATCACTTCCTTTCCTTTATCCTCTCTTTTCCCCCCCCAATTTTTTATTTATGTGTATAGGCAATTTTACCCTTGTCATATACCGTAAGACATACCATGTACACAAGCCTGAACAGAAACAGAAAAGGGATAGGGAATCCTTGCTAGAATGGAGTCATGGTATGGTTGTAAGTATTAGGCACACACCATGTGAGGTTGCCTGGAACCCCATCGCAAACTATGTGGCTCTGCTACAAAAGTACTTTTAAACTACTGATGCCATAAACACAGCTCCGCTCTCTTATTATTTATATGTGCATGTATGTGTTAGTGTATGTTATGTATGTATTGGTATGTATATCACGCATTACACCACGCAGAGGCCTCAAAGGACATGAAGATGTTATGCTCTATTATTTCCTTCACGGTATTCCTGTAGCTAGTGCCTCTCACCACACTGGAACTTACCTTTTTTTCCCAAGTGGCCTACTGGCAGCAAGCCCCAACACTCGATGGTGCCTCTACCCCTGTATTCACCCAGGGTGAGTTCTAAGCGCTTCAAAACGGGCCACACACCCCGCACTTTATGTAGGTTGCTAGAGGATCATAAACACCCAAGATCTCCATAGTTGGCATACTCAAGTGACTCTTACGGATCCCATCTCTCAGCCTAATGTTTTATTTTAAAATAAGAAATTTGATATAACGTTTTTATTGAGTATGCAACACCAGATACCATACTAATTCACCTATAGTGAAGCATATAAGACTTCAACACGTTTTTTAGAATTTTTCAGTTATGGGTAAGTATTTGCGATAGTTTTGAAACCATGTATATGTCGGCTCCCAATTGCCCCTCCTCAAAATTTCAAAATAAATTAACATTGGACTGGGGATAGGACGGCCGTTAGTGGTTAAGTAGTGCTGAACGATCTTGCGAGGAGGACACCCAGGAAATCAGATCCACAGCAACCGCACAGGCGAAATGGGTCTCGGATAACAGATGTAACATCCTTCCAGGAGAACATGGCCAGTTCAGGGAATCCGATCACCTCTGCTCCGCTCGCCACTCACTCCGCGAGATTGCAGTGACTACGGGTTGCACAGACCGTGCATGGCAGATAGTACCATTCTCTAATACATAAATAATTAAAAGTAAAGAAAATAAATAAATAAATAAACATAATATAAATAAAATAAGAGTCTAAAAAAAAATTAATTATCACATTGGAAAAAACGTTCAATTGTGCAATGGACAGTTCTGGTGGGAAATAGGTGAACGTTGAGACCTTTGTGGCCCTTTCTGTATTTTGTTTTAAAAAACAGCAACTGTAAAAACCATAAAAACAAATCTCTAAATGTTTCCTTAAGGTAGATGAAGGAGAAAGGAAAAGTGTCGGGAAAAGTTTGTGACCTTGGGAAAAGAAGAGTCTTGCCTATATATGATAAAATTTTTTCCTTATAGATTACAAGCCAGGCATAGTTGGTATACATTATGTAACCCTGCCGTATGGGGAGGACAGCGAGCGGCCAGCAAGTTCACAAGGCCAGGATGGGCTAAGAGGTAAGTCTCTGTCTCAAAGCACCAAGCTTAAATGACATCAAAATACTGCTTTATGACACTACTAGAGTGCCCCAGCCCTCGGTCCGAGAGAAGAAAAACTGATGGGCCACCACTCCAACTAAAGTCCGAGAAAAAGAAAGGAAACACAAAACCCACTTTTCAAGCACGATACCTGCGGTCCACAGTTAGGGGGCCTCCATACAGCTTCATTCTTCGCCTTATGGACTCCTTATAGAGCTATGAGATAGCAGCCGACACAGCGGTAATTCCCAGGCATCCATGGGCCCAGCATTCATAGATCTCGCAAACTCCCGATGGACAGGGCGGTCTCACCTGGTGTAAACAGAAACATAATTGGACACTTTCTGTGCTATATTTTCTTAAATAATCTCTGCTGACAGCGAATTATATAAAACCTTATATTGCTAGAAAGAAATAATACTTTGAAGATATCTTTTACATATGAGCGCGGGCTGGGGCGCTCGTGGGCTTCGTAGGTGGTTCAGGACACTTGAATAAACTTGAAATGGCATGCAAGGGGCTCGGGTTCAATTCTTAGAACCAGAAAAACCAGGGAACATACAACAATGAAGAAAATAACATTAAGCTTTGATTCTATTGTTTTTCATTTGTTCATTGACAGGTCTCGAAATGTTAAATAATTCTGCCATACGTTGGTTTGTGATAATCTAGACGCTTATTTTCATACAGAGGGTCTCAATAACAACTTATCACACTTTAAACTCACAAGTGGTGTTAACTTAGCTAACTAATGGGCCCCAGAGGCTTATCTAGGATATGATTTTCAAAATTTGAAATCTGACTTTAAAAAGTACATGAACGAGCCGTCCGGAGTAGGGGTGGCGCATTGCCTTTAATCATTAGCAATCTGGGAGGCAAGAGGCAGGCGGAGTCTGTGCAGTCAAGGCAGCCCTGGTCACAAGTGAGTTCCAGGACAGCTGGGGTGCCAAAGTGAAGAACCTGACCGATCTCGAAAAGACCAAAAAAAAATATACAAAAAATAGTACAATGACCAGCTACCGGGCATGTCCCAAGTGGATGGCGTGCGGTCCTCTCCGCAAACTCGGGCTCTTGTACTTCCTCTGTTTGTGTTGGTGGGTCCCTAAGTGGTTCCCACAGCTATGCTTAGTTCCCGCCTACGCCAGATTTCGGCGCTACGCGGACGGTCTCCCTCTATCTTGGGCTGTCTCTTCCCTCTGTCTACGGTGGCGCACGCTTTTAATCCTAGCCACTTGGGAGGCCACAGGCAGGAGGATCTTTGTGGATTCAAGCCGCTGGTCTACCAGAGTTGGAGTTCCAGGTGGACAGTCGGGTCTTGGGGCTAACAGGGCAGACCATCCCTGCTTGAAACCAAAAAAAAAAAAAAAAAAAAAAAAGACCAAAAACTAATGAATACATATATATTCTTTATGACCCTTAAAACTGGGTCACATCACTGAATGTAGAAGTCACACACACAAAGAAAATCTGGCAATAGTAAAAGGTTTTCATACTCAGAACAACTAAAAACCAATTCAAAATGAAATACTTAAGGACTCTGAGCTGTTTCTGGAAGCACTCACTCAGGATGTATCACGTGACCTCACTACAGCCTTGGTTCTGAGCACACACGTGCCCTGTGGGTGCTAAGGAAGGCTCCCTGAAACACCCCGGCTCATGTCATGACTACTGCACATTGTGACTGGAGTGTTTTTACTGAATATGCAGTTTTCTGTTCTTATAGAAAATTAGTGGTCTAACTATGGGTAACAAAGATAATAATTTCTCTGCATGTAATTATCAAATTATATGTCTGGATTGCACTGTGTTACAATGTTTGATCTAAGTGACTGCCATTGCAGTTACTCCTTTGAACTTTTTTTTTTAATTTTATTTATTTCTGTATGTGTATGAATGTACTGTCTGCATGCAAGTTTGTGCACCCATGTCGTGCAATGCCGCAGAGGTCAGAAGAGGGTGTTGGACTCCCCTGGAACTGGAGTTCTCCTGGAATTGGAGTTTCAGACGGTTCTCGGCTGCCATGTGGGTGCTGGGGATCGAACCCGGGTCCTCTGCAAGAGTGGTCGGCGCTCTTAACCGCTAGGCCATCTCTCCAGCCCTCCTTTGAACTTCTTAATAAAATTGTTAAATGAGCTAGGCATGGTGGCGCACACCTTTAATCCCAGCAGTAGGAATCAGAGGCAGGTGGGTCTCTGAGATCCAGGTCATCCTGGTCTATAAAGCAAGTTCCAGTCATTGTGGGGCTATACGGTCTCCCTATAGCCCTTGTTTCAAATAAACAAAAACAAAAACAAAACAAAATTGTTAATAAAATTTGACTTGGGTTTAAGATAGAATTCCAACCATTTTCAAGTACCCTAAACATACTTCCATTTTATATGATGTGTTTATATGAAAGAATATTCTTGGTGTTGACAATAAAATCAAAATACTGATGAACTGAAAAACGTTGAAAATGTTCTGTCTTGTAGTAGCAAATACTTGACCAAGACTTAACTCCTTATGTAAAATAACAGGCACATCCATTTCATTAAGTCTGTTAATCTGTTTTTCATAATAGTGGTTACCAACATTATTTTAAAATAAAGTTTATGATTTAATGTCAACATATGTTTGATTTGTATACCTATTTTATATAGCCAAGATCACGCAAAAAATTTGTTAGTTGAAAAGGAGCTGGGAGAGGAAACAGTCTAAAGAAGCCTGACTCTAAGAGATACCTGAATATAAGAGCTTTTCTTTTTCTTCAGTAAAAGAGTTCCTTGAAAATTTTTACCCACTCTACTACTGTAACAATTTAGCAGGTGATCTCCCCAGTTCAGAGCAGGCCAGGAATCAAGCTGTC
Source organism: Rhizomys pruinosus (assembly GCA_009823505.1). NCBI lineage: Eukaryota > Metazoa > Chordata > Mammalia > Rodentia > Spalacidae > Rhizomys > Rhizomys pruinosus. Next base: position 156,810 of record VZQC01005240.1, read on the forward strand.
AGAAGTAGCTACCAAGTTCTGGATCCCTAAATTGTACTTACTACCTTCAAAGCCCTAAGTCTACATGTGTGTGTGTGTGTGTGTGTGTGTGTGTGCGTGTGTGTGTGTGTGTGTATGTACAGAGGAGGGTCAGGGAGATGGAAGGCAGATGCAGGAACAAGCAGCCCAGCATATGCATGAAGAACCTTCCACCACCACATCTCTAAGCACCGAAGGTCTAATTCCACCTCCTGAAAACTTTGGGTTGATATTCAAATACTCACAGGGGTACATGGTTAAAACAAATGGCTGAGAAAAAGAATAAAGCAGCTGGGTAATCTACCTGACTTTTCAGCTGAACAGTACCCATAGTCATGTCCCAGAGACCCATGATATACTTCTTTGCCTGAGTGTGAAATGTCCTGGTAAATGAATTGTTGCCACATTAAATGAAAAATGAACTCCACCACATTTCTCCATTACCTTTGTTTCAAATAAGAAAGCTACATTTATTTACCTGTCCATGTTTATAGGCAGGGCTGTCCTATTAAACTCCCATGTTATGACTGCAGGAGGGTTTGATGAAATCTTGCATGAAAATCTGGCAACTCCACCTTCATGCACTTCGGTGGAAACTGGATGGACTTCAAATGCAGAAATAGCTATGACAAAATTGGACACATTTAGAATAAGCATGATGACCCACTCAGAAATTACCATAAGCAGTAAGTTTTGCCAGATCTGAACTACTCAGACATAAGATCAATCTAATGTAAGTAGAACCAAGATGATTTAATGAATAATTCTGGAAAAACCAGGGGACTGGAGAGATGACACAATATTTAAGAATGCTTATTGTTCTGGCAATAAAAGAAGACCCAATCTGGTTCCCAGCACCCATGCTAAGCACCTCACAACTGCTTGTAACTCTGGCTCCAGGGGATCTGAAGCCCTCTTGATCTCTGTGTAACACATGCACCCTCCCGCACACAAACACACAAACTTACATAATTTAAATAAAACTTAAAAAAAGAAAAGCCAATTTGGCAACTCTCATCTTTTCTAGGATAAATTCTAAGTAGATTCTTAGGATACTATTAGAGAGAAATAATTAGCCTAACTGAAAAATAAACAATCCATAATAATATATAGCTACATACACAATGGCATGGAACAAACTTCAAATTCTCCTGGGTATCAAAGAGAAGGAAAATAAAAACAGATTAGGGCTAGAGAGATGGTTTATCAGGTAAGACTGTATACTTCTTACATATATACATATAAAAATAAAGTCTAGCCGGGCTTGGTGGCACACCCCTTTAATCCTAGCACTTGGGAGGCAGAGGCAGGCGGATCTTTGTGAGTTCAAGGCCAGCCTGGTCTACAAGGTGAGTTCCAGGACCGATGGGGCTACAGGGAGACCCTGTCTCGAAAAGAAAAAAAAAAAAATAATAAATAAATAAATAAAGTCTAAAAATTAAAAGGAAAACAAGGACAAACTAGACAGGTGAGAACTATTTCTGGGAACTGGCTTTGAATTGGCTTTTGAAAAATCCACTGGACTGAGTAGAAAGTACAAGAAATAATCATTCATTCTGAGGTGGGGGCAGAATAACGTAACAAGTACGAGGTGAAAGACGGGTAACCTATGCTCACGGACTGTGAGGAAACAGGCGAGAATGTTTCAGGACATCTCCGATTAACCCGGCAGCGCTGCTCAGGATGGACTGCAAAGAGGAGTCCAGAAGTCCAGTCGGCTGCTTAAAGAGGAAGGGAAGGGCTGAGATCCTCTGTGTTCAGACTCAGGTGAAGTTGGGATTGATGGGCAGAGTCGGAAAAGACAGAAGACAAAGGTGCAGGTGGTGAACAGAAGACAGAGAAACCCAAGGGCTATTTTTAGGATCGTGCATTTCCAAAGTGGAGATAAATCTTGAAGTGTTGATGTTTCTGGAGACAATTCTTCTTCCTTGGCTAAGCAGGCCTCCCAGAAGGGGGCTTAGTGTCTACAGTTCTGCACACTGAAGGAATCCAGACCTCAGGAATAGGGCAGATTCTCTTCCCTCAACTAAGCCTTCCAAGACAGGAAGAAAGGGCCCCAGAGCTGGTCTAACTCCTCTGCTGAAACGCCAGTTAAAAATGCTTTCATGATTTATCAATCAAGAGAAAGTATGAAGAAAATGAAGCAGCGGCAGGGACTAGGCTTATCCTCAGTTAGACGGGACAGGGCAAAGCTCACAGGAGACTGACAAACCCAACCTTGGACTTGACCTCTGTAGGTAGTATCCTGGGCCCTTTAGAGATGTAAGACTACAGTGGCCGGTCACGATTCTTGGAAAATGTAGTTTGGAAAAGGGTGGACTGAGGTGAAGTCCTACCTTGTGTAGGTAGCAAACATTTCTATTGCTCTACAGCATCATTCAAACTGCTAATGTCAGTAGATCCTCAAAGTCAAAACCATCTTCAAAATCACCAGTGCTTGCCTTTTAAAATTTTCTTTTCTCTGCCGGGTGTGGTGGTGCATGCCTTTAATCCTAGCACTTGGGAGGGAGAGGCAGGCAGATCTTTGTGAGTTCAAGGCCAGCCTGGTCTACAGAGTGAGTTCCTGGATAGCTGGGGCCATAGGGAGACCCTGTCTCAAAAAGACCAAAAAATAAAAATAAAATAAAATAAAATAAAATTTTCTTCTCTCAAGTATACAGAGTTTTCTGGAAGCTCATGATGAGAAGTATTGCAACAGATTTAATGCAGAAGCAGGCAGTACAAGAAATACCTTGCCTTCTTCTGTTAGGCAAACTAAAGAGATCTGCACAACTATAGAACACTATTTCCTTTAAAAAAAACAACAACAACAAAAAAAACTTCTTCCTGGGGCTGGAGAGATGGCTCAGAGGTTAAGAGTGCCAACTGCTCTTGCAGAGGACCTGGGTTCGATCCCCAGCACCCACATGGCCGCTGAGAACCATCTTTGACTCCAGTTCCGGGGGGGGAATCTGACACCCTCTTCTGACCTCTACGTCATTGCATGACATGGGTGCACAAACCTACATGCAGACAGTACATTCATACACATAAAAAAATAAATAAAATTTAAAAAAATTTTAAAAACCTTCTTCCTTTGGAAGATATTGTGCTATATTAATAAGTAATATTCTGGGGCTGGAGAGATGGCCTAGCGGTTAGGAGTGCCGACGCTCTTGCAGAGGACCCAGGTTGGATCCCCAGCACCCACATGGCGGCCGAGAGCCGTCTGAAACTCCAGTTCCAGGAGAACTCCAGTTCCAGGGGAATCCGACACCCTCTTCTGACCTCCGCAGCTTTGCACGACACAGGTGCACAAACTTGCATGCTGACAGTACGTTCATACACATACAGAAATAAATAAAATTAATAAAAAAATTTTTAAAAAGTAATATTCTGATATTTTCACTTTTAAATTAATGAAGTTTTAGAGTTTGTGCATGTGTGTGTGAGTATTTTATTTATATGTGGTATCTATGCAGAATAGAAGAGACTATTGGATCCCTTGGATCTGGAGTTAGAGATTATTGTTAGCTGCCATGTGGGTGCTGGGAATGGAACCTGGATCTTCTACAAGAACAGCCAGTGGTCTTAACCACTGAGCCATCTCTCCAGCCCTCAACTTTATTAATTTTTTTGACAGGGTTTCTCTGTAGCCCCAGATGGGCTGAAACTTACTATGTAGACCAGGCTGACCTCGATCTCACAGAGCTCTTGCCTCTGCCTCCTAAGTGTCAGGATTAAAGACATCTGCCACAACACACAGCTGTGGCTTTAATTTTTAGTAGCAATTAAAATTAGCTATACATATACTACATATATGAACATTTTGAGTGGTCTTCATATACAAGTTTTGATGAGGTCTTCAATAAGAGTATAAAAAGTAACGCTGAAAGTTCTAGAACTTTCAAAACTGTCAAATTCTAAATATCAATATAGCTTTTCCTTTTGTTAATTTTTTATTTATTTCTGTATGTGTATGAATGTACTGTCTGCATGCAAGTCTGTGCACCCGTGTCGTGCAACGCCGCGGAGGTCAGAAGAGGGTATCGGATTCCCCTGGAACTGGAGTTCTCCTGGAATTGGAGTCCCAGACGGTTCTCAGCCGCCATGTGGGTGCTGGGGATCGAACCGGCGTCCTCTGTAAGAGCGGTCGGCGCTCTTAACCGCTAGGCCATCTCTCCAGCCCAGCTTTTCCTTTTGAAAAAAAAAATTCATTCTACTTAGAGAAAGAGAAAGAGAGCATGTGTGCAGACCACGGAGGACAACCAGAGGGAGGTGACCCTCTTCCCCTACCCTGTGGGTTTCAGTGATCCAATTCAGGTGATCAGGCTCGGCAGAAAGCACGTTTCCCCACTGAGCCCAATTTTCCTTTTAATCGTTTCTGTAGTTACTTTTTAGGACACATTACATACAAACACATTACTTCTAGATCAAACCTATAGGCCACCACCACTCATCTGCTAAAGAATTAGGGGGCTGTGGAGGTGCTCAGTCACGTGCTTACAGACCCCAGTTCGATCACCAGAGCCCATGTAAGAAACCAGGTGCTGCAGTGTACAGCTGTAATTATCCCAGTGCTGTAGAAGTAGAGATGGGGGCATCCCTGGAGGTTGCTGGCCATCTGACCTAGCCAAATTGGTAAGAGATCCTAATTTAAACAATAAGGTAGGGCTGGAGAGATGGTTCAGTGGTTAAGAGCACTGGCTACTTCTGTAGAAGACCACAGTTCAGCTCCCAGAATCCATACAGGGCAGCTTAACACCGTCTTCTGGCCTCCATGGGCACCTACACTCACGTGCACATACCAACACACAGACATATACATACACATAAGTAAACATAAAATCTTAAAACAAGCCGGGCGTGGTGGCGCACGCCTTTAATCCTAGCACTTGGGAGGCAGAGGCAGGCGGATCTTTGCGAGTTCAAGGCCAGCCTGGTCTACAGAGTGAGTTCCAGGACAGCTGGGGCTACAGGGAGACCCTGTCTCAAAAAGACCAAAAAAAAAAAAAAATTCTTAAAACAAGGTGAGGGTGGAGAGATGGTTCAGTGGTTAAGAACACTGACTACCTGTGGGAGACAAAGAGTGCCTGAAGTGACAGGCTGAAGAGAAATGGCGCTTGGTCTGTAGCCATGGCGTTTGGTCTGTAGCCAAAAGGCGCTGGCTGAAGAACACAGTGCTCATGCTTCAGTAATTTTCAAGATGATATGAGTACCATTTCTTATGCATCATGTTCTGTTCATGATACTTTGTTAAGCTCATGGGCGGGATGTGTTGCATGGGGAATTGTATATATGAACACAAAACTTCTTACATAAGGAACTGTATCTACAGACTCGAAGCTGCTGATTGGCTCATTACTGGTATAAATATTCTTGGTTTCTAAGCTGTTGTTGTTAGTAGCATTAGTGGTTAGTAGCATTAGTAATTGCATGCAATTGTTAATAACATTAAGAATTACAAAAGTTAAGAAGTGAATGGTACCATTAAAAGAAACTACAGGGGCTGGAGAGATAGCCTAGCAGTTAAGAGCACCGACCGCTCTTGCAGAGGACCCGGGTTCGATCCCCAGCACCCACATGGCGGCCGAGAACCGTCTGAAACTCCAATTCCAGGAGAACTCCAGCCTCGGGGAATCCGACACCCTCTTCTGACCTCCGCGGGATTGCACGACACGGGTGCACAGACTTGCATGCAGACAGTACATTCATACACATACAGAAATAAATAAAAGAAAAAAATGAAAAAAAAGAAAAAAAAAAAAAAGAAACTACAAAGAACAAGTTAAACGTGTGATTAATTCCCAGTCTGCCTCCGATGATTTGCGCCGCTGGACAGTGCAACTACTCTTACAGAGGACCCAGATTCAGTTCCCAGCACCCACGTGGCAGCTAACAAGCATCCTTAACTCCAGTTTCTGGGGATCTGACGCCCTCTTCTGACCTCTGTGTGCACTGCATGCATGTGTGCACTTATATGCAGGCAAATCACTCATATACATAAAATTTTTAAAGATTTCCAAAAATAAGATGGAAGGTGATTGAAGGATGATGCTCATCTCTGACCTCCAGACACATGCGTGCACACACACACACACACACACACACACACACACAGGCACACAGAAGTTAAGGAGTAGAGAGTTATATGCACCTTCAAAATGCAAGGTTCATGGCCAGGCGTGGTGGCGCACGCCTTTAATCCTAGCACTTGGGAGGCAGAGGCAGGCAGATCTTTGTGAGTTCAAGGCCAGCCTGGTCGACAGAGAGAATTCCAGGACAGCTGGGGCTACAGGGAGACCCTGTCTCGAAAAGACAAAAAAAAA
>VZQC01005240.1:173424-309610 GCA_009823505.1 Rhizomys pruinosus
ATTATGACCCTGCCATTGTTTGCAATTGACATTAAAGCATAACTTAAGCAGAGGCTATTTATTGGGTGTCAAGTTGACAAGGGGTGGACTTGTGATGGTTAATCCTGGGTGTCAACTTGACTGGACTAAGGAACAAATAAGAGAAAAAGGGTCTTCTGATTGGACCACCTCAACCCAGATGGCCCACCCCAAATGTGGGTTTTACCTTCTGCCAGCAGGCAGTATTTAAGGCCATGGCAGAGGGAGCTGGTCCCTTTTTCTCCTGCGGCTTGCCTCTCTCATCTGGTGAGTTTGTCTTGCTGCTGTGATCAACCTTTCAGATCCCAGCGTGTACTGAGACCGGCAGATCTCCTGGAATCCATTCGGGCCTTCAGCACTAGATTGGGACTACTGAGACATCCAGCCTTGCGGACTGAGTAGTTCCCTGGATTCTCAGCCTTTCCAATGTGGTGCAGCTACTGTTGGACTCCTTGAACTCTGTCACATGAGCAAATCAATAAATTGTATATAGCTATATATTCGTCCTGTTGCTTCTGTTTCTTTAGAGAACCCTGACTAATACAGTGCCTTAGTGGAAGAAGTATATTACTAGAAGTGGGCTTGAAGGTTCTTGGCCTTGCCCCACTTCCAGTTCACTCTTTCTGCTTGTGTCTGCAGTTGAAGATGGAGCTTCCTGCTCCAGCCACCTGTTGACATATCTCCTGTCATTATGTCATTATGGTCCCTCTCTCTGGAACTGTAAGATAAACTCCTTCCATAAGTCACATTGGCTCACAGTGTTTTACCACAGCAGCAAAAGCAACTAGTACATCCAGCTGGGCAGTCTACCCTGGGAATCCCGACTCCTCCTTCTGTTTGGGGAGATTATACATGGCCTCAAGGCTCGCCTAGCATGTACACTGGTCCTCGGGATTCAAACTCTGATCCTCACACTTGTTTGTGCAGCAAGAGCTTTATCCACTGAGTCATCTCCACAGCCAACACGCCTCTGAACAGTAACAAACATTTCCTTTTCTCCCAAACCAGGTTCGGTCCTTCTGTCTATCTGAAAGAATCCTGTCTTTGTTTCAAGGCCAGTTCAGCTGACCCATCTTTGGGAAACTCCCCTGATCCTGTCTCTGCACAGACCTTCCTTCCTTCCTCCATCCACCATATTACAAAGAGAGTAATCCTGACCCCTAAAGTTTGGGACCAGAAGAGTTTCAGATCCTGAAGTTTTTCAGACTTAAAGAGTTGAACAGCCTTTACCAGAGCACACTCATCTGAAAATCCCAACTCTGCCATTTTGTTAAAAAATATTTTTTATTTTTTTAAGTGCGTCCATGTCCATCCAAAGCCTGCAGAGGGCTCCTGGAACAGGAGTAACCAATGGCTGTTACTAGTAATGTGGGTGCTGGGAATCCATCTCAGGTCCTCCAGGGAAGAACAGTGAATGTACTTAACTGCTAAGCCAACTCTCCAGCCCCTAAATCTGCCAATTTTTAAAGTTTTTCATATTTGGGATTATGGAAGGTCTTCTTGTACAGCCTTCTACCAAAGAACTCACTGAGGTGCAAAGATTGGCCATAATTTTAATTTTATTTATTTATTGTTTTTTTGTTTTGTTTTGGTCTTTTTGAGACAGGGTCTCCCTGTAGCCCCAGCTGTCCTAGAACTTACTCTGTAGACCAGGCTGGCCTTGAACTCACAAACATCTGCCTGCCTCTGCCTCCCAAGCACTAGGATTAAAGGCATGCGCCACCACACCTGGCTATTTATTGGTTTTTTTATGTGTATGAGTGTACTGTCTGCATGTAGGTTGGTGCACCTGTGTCATGCAATGCCATGGAGCTCAGAAGAGGGCGTCAGATTCCCCTGGAACTGGAGTTAAAGACGGTTCTTAGCCGTCATGTGGGTACTGGGAATCGAACCTGGGTCCTCTGCGAGAGCAGTTGGTGCCCTTAACCACTAGGCCATCTCTCCGGCCCCAGCCATAATTTTTGTATGTTACCTTTTGATAGCAAAAGTCACTGGACTTAGTTATTTTTTTAATTTATCTGAAATTTTGGGGGCTTTCTCCAATTCTATTAAGCCTTTAAGCATAGTAATGAGAATTATAAAGAACATGTTATACAAAAACACCAAGGCTTAATGACAATAAGAAAATAATGTTTAAAAAAACATTTTATAGCTGGGCATGGTGGTGCATGCCTTTAATCCTAGCACATGGGAGGCAGAGATCTTTGTGAGTTCAAGGCCCGCCTGGTCTACAGAGTGAGTTCCAGGTCAGCTGGGGCTACAGGGAGACCCTGTCTCGAAAAACAAAAACAAAAAAAAAACATTTTATCTATTATTTTGGGGGACTGGAGAGATGGCTCGGTGGTTAAGAGCACTGGCTGCTCTTACAGAGGACCCGAGTTCTATTTCCAGCACTCACGTGGTAGCTAATGGGGTATCTGACACCCTCTCATGACCTCCACGGGCACTGCACAACACAGGTACACTTACATACGCAGGCGAAACACTCATACACATCAAATAAAAAGGGTTCCAGACACCCACCCATGTGGGTGCTGGGTCTCGAACCCAGGTCCTCTGTAAGAGCAGCCAGTACTCTTAACCTCTGAATCATCTCTCTAGCCTCCCAAAAATTCACATGGCAGCTATCAACTGTCCATGACTCCAGTTCCAGGGGCTCTGACAAGGCCTCCATGGCACTGCATGACACAGACGCACTAATGTACATGCAGCCAAAACACTCACACACATAAAATACAAACAAAGCAAAATAATTTTTGTCTTTCTGAGGCACAGTCTCCCTGTAGCTCCAGCTGTCCTGGATCTCACTAAGCAGACCAGGCTAGTCTTGAACTCACAGAGATCTGCCTGCCTCTGCCTCCAGAGTGCTGGGATTAAAGGCATGTGCTACTGTGCCCAGCCCAAAATAAATTTTTACAAGAATTTTAGACTTTTGTGTGTCTATATGTGAGAATGTACATCATGGCATCAATTACTTCAAAATCAAACTGTATTTAAGCACTCATTTTTGTTTTTGTTTTTGTTTAAGTATATCCACACCGTACATTGTTTTGTTTTGTTTTGCAATAGGATCTCACAATGCAGCCCTAGCTGGCCTGGAATTCACTACCATAGACCAGGATGGCCTCAAACTCCCAATGAGTTTTTCCTCTGCCTTCAGAGTGCTAGGATTAAGTTCCTGGACCACCACAGTCAGGCTCAAGCAGCCCATTTTAAATTATATAAAATAATAGCTCTGCTTTCAAAGATATCTAGGAAAACTATAACCCAGAGCTCATGTCTGTGAATCCTCTGTCACTGTCCTACTGTACACACTTCATGCCCTCATCTGCCTGGTGTTAAGCCCTGCACACAGACCCTGACTCAGACATTAACTGACTTCCAACTAGAAAAAGATTTTAACCACATTCATTTCAGAGAACTTTTAGACTAAAATAATTCCTTATAAATTCATTGATTTGAGTCAACGAATATGGTGCCTGTTCCATTCTAGGTGGTCAGAACTGGATGAAGATCAACGCTAAGGGGTGTGTATAGGGATCTCTGCTGACAGTGGAGAAAGACATTTAATGAAACGACTGTGGAAGTATATAACTCAAGCAAGTGGGTAACTCAAGCTGTGATAAACACTGGGAAGGGAAAGCACAGGATATTGCAACACAGGTTTGAGCAATTTTTTTAATAATTTTTTTAAATTTTTATTTATTTCTGTATGTGTATGAATGTACTGCCTGCACGCAAGTTTGTGCACCTACGTCGTGCAATGCCGCAGAGGTTAAAAAAGGGTGTCGGATTCCCCTGGAACTGGAGTTCTCCTGGAATTGGAGTTTCAGATGGTTCTCGGCCACCATGTGGGTGCTGGGGATCGAACCCGCATCCTCTGTAAGAGCGGTCGGCGCTCTTAACCGCTAGGCCATCTCTCCAGCCCAGGTTTGAGCAATTTTAGGACATAAATAACAGCTCAGCCTACCTTTTACTGCTAGGTGCTGTGTTGGATGTTACATATTCTAGTCTATTAATCCTCACAGCTATATCATCCCAATATTCTCCTAAAAAAAAACCCTGAGGCACAGGAAAAAGAAGCATGTTGCGCAAAGGCTTTTATCTGGTTATACAGTTCACCCTGAGATTTGAATTCCAGTGATTACAGGGACTCTATCTGAATTCTCTTATAAGTCAGAGATACTCAATGTTTTTATGGAAGATGAAAACCAGAGACTTCATACCACTAAGCAGTTCTGGACAGTGGAAGCAAAAATATACCGGCTTTCTAGCTGAGTAAGGTGTGTTAAATCTCTGAATTTCCAAACAGAATTTTTTTTTAATTTTTTATTTATTTTTGTATGTGTATTGAATGTACTGTCTGCATGCAGGTCTGTGCACCCATGTCGTGCAGTGCCGCGGAGGTCAGAAGAGGGTGTCGGACTCCCCTGGAACTGGAGTTCTCCTGGAATTGGAGTTTCAGACGGTTCTCAGCCGCCATGTGGGTGCTGGGGACCAAACCTGGGTCCTCTGTAAGAGCGGTCGGCGCTCTTAACCGCTAGGCCATCTCTCCAGCCCGATCCTGTTTTTAGAAGGTCACCCTGCTCTCTTCTGGNTTGGAGTTTCAGACGGTTCTCAGCCGCCATGTGGGTGCTGGGGATCAAACCCAGGTCCTCTGCAAGAGCAGTTGGTGCTCTTAACCGCTAGGCCATCTCTCCAGCTCTAAACAGAAATATTTTTAAAGATTCTGCTTTACAGGGCATAGAGATGGCTCAATGGTTAAGAGCGTGTACTGCTCTTGCAGAAGATCTGAGTTCAGTTCTCAGCATCCACTTTGACGGCTTACCATGTAAGCCAGCTTCAAGCAATCATACGCTCTCTTCTGGACTTTGTGGGCACCTGTGCTCACACATTCACATACACATATCATTTAAAAATCTTACAAGAAACCACTCCTGCTTAGAGTTGGGATGTAACTCAGCAGTAAAACACCCACCTGGTGAGTACAAGGCTCAGGTTCTTCATCCTCAGCATCACAACAAAAAGCCATACAAAACCATCTTACTGACATTTAGAAGCCAAGGCTTCCTTTTTCATCTTCATATAGGAAATTATGTAAATGATATTACGTTCCTCAGTCTAAAGTTTATTTAATGAGCCAATTATTTTCTTAAAATTCTAGTCAAGTTTAGTGCATACACCTGTAATCCTAGCACTCTGGAGTCCAAAGCAGGGTTATAAATTCAAGGCCAGCTGCTAGAGTGGGTTCTAGACCAGCCTTGGTTATGCAGCTACATGCTGTATCAATGAGAAGGGGGGGCAGAGGGAGAAAAGGGATGAGAGAAGAGAGGGAGGGAGAGAGGGAGGGGGAGGGAGGGAGAGAGAGAGGGAGAGAAGGAGGGAGAGAGAGAGGGAGAGAAGGAGGGAGAGAGAGAGAGAGGGAGAGGGAGAGGGAGAGGGAGAGAGAGAAAGGAGACATGTGTTAATAGAAAAGAAAGAAGAAAGCAGATATTAAAATCTACAGATTAGGGTTAGGATCACAGCTCCACACTCACAACACGCTACATGTCCTCAAGACATCACTCAATCTCAAAATTAGTAAGAGTAACACTTTCTAAGTCACACTGTGAGACTACCTTTAATCCACAAATTATTTTACAATTAGGACTGAACTCAGGGCTTCATACACATTAGACAGGTACTCTATCACCATACTATAGCCCAGCCTCCTAACACACACACACACACACACACACACACACATGCACACGCACACACATGTTCCATGCACACGCACAACACATACAAATGACAGCCTGTGTTCAGGAGATGCACGGCCCCAGACGCAATCCCAGCATGGGTGAGGAGGAAGTAGTTCCAAGATGTCTCACTATGAACACACTAGCTCTATGCTCTGAACCTTAACCCAGAGAAAGTCAAATAAAGGACACTAGTGATCCTTATGCAAATACACATCAACTTTAAGTTGAAGCAAAGGCACAAATATCCCAAGGTTTCTGTTACTTTTCTACTAAGCCAAGCTTCTGTAGCTTTTACACAAAAGTGCATAAAATGCAAAAAATCAAACCCAGAAATCAATTTTCCATTTTCAACACACACAGAAAATAAAAGCCACCGCTTCTGTGACATAGGCAGGAGGACAGGGCAGCAAGTTCAGATCTCTAGCTAAGGTGACGTGTTAACTTTCTACACTTTCTTTTTCTTAAGAGTTTTTTTCTTCAAAACATGTAACTAAGCTGGGCGTGGTAGTACACATCTGTAACACGAGCACTTGAGAGACAAAACCATAAGAATTGCCATGTGTTGGGGGCTGGAGAGATGGCCTAGCGGTTAAGAGCGCCGACCACTCTTGCAGGGGACCCGGGTTCGATCCCCAGCACCCACATGGCGGCAGAGAACCGTCTGAAACTCCAGTTCCAGGAGAACTCCAGCTCCAGGGGAATCCGAGACCCTATTCTGACCTCCGCGGCATTGCACGACACGGGTGCACAAACTTGCATGCAGACAGTACATTCATACACATACAGAAATAAATAAAAAAAAAAAAAAAAAAAAAAAAAAAAAAAAAAAAAAAAAAAAAAAAAAAAAAAAAAAAAAAGAAAAAAGAAAAAAGAAAAAGTAGTGATATTAAAAGTAGGCACTTACCCACCAGACGTGGTGGCTCACACCTTTAATCCTAGCAGTTGGAAGGCAGAGGCAGGCGGATCTTTGTTGAGTTCAAGGCCAGCCTGGTCTACAGAGTGAGTTCCAGGACAGCTGGAGCTACAGGGAGACCCTGTCTCAAAAACAGAGAGAAAAAAAAGTAGGCACTTACACCTATATGTGGGGGTCTATGGGGCAGAAGTTGAAGGAAAAGTTAAAACAAGTTCTCTATCACGGTCCCATTGCTTAATGAAACTCCTCTTCCTTCATTTCGTATCTGCCTTTTTAGTTTTTTTAATTCTTACTCTTGGGGCTAGAGAGATGGCTCAGCAGATGAGAACACTTCACAAGCTTGAGGACCTGAGTTCAAATCCCAAAAACCAGGCAAAAGGCCAGGCACTGTCATGCACCTCTGTGAACCCAGTGCTGTAGGGGGTAGAGACAGGAAGATCGTTGGGACCTGTTGGTCACCACCCTAGACCTAGGTTCAGTGAGAGACCCTGTCTCAAGAGAATAAGGCAAATAGTGACAGAGCAGGTCACCTGATATTCTCATCTGGTCTCTGTGTGCACACTGCCCATACATCACACCTGCGTGGACACATAGACATACACATTCTTACTATGTGGCTTGAAATCATATAGGATCTATGGATGTTTGCTTCTCTCCCTAACTAGTCTCCTAAATCTAAGATATAACAGAAAGATCTTCTGAATATAAGCTACTTTTAACATAAAAACACAAAATGTAACTTCAAAATTTAGGAACTTTAGAAACACAGGATTAGGATTAGGATAGGATTAGGATGCCGTAGTCTGCACCTATCCACGCTGCACACTCCCCATCTGATCTGGAACATTCTACACCACAATAGTCTTACTCTTTGTTTCCCACCATCTGAAATCCGTTTTTTTTCTATTTTGAGTTTGTTGTCAGTGGTAGGGACTGAACCCAGGACCTTGTACATAACCAGATTAAGAGTTCCCACAAACCTACATGCAGACAGTACATTCATACACATAAAAAATAAATAAAATTAAAATATTTGAAGAGTTCTTACAATGAGTTACATCACCTCAAAGCTATTCTGATTTTCTGTTTACTTCGTTTTTAAAATTTTTTATTTAGTATTTTTATTTTATGTGTATGAGTATATTGCTTGCATGTAGGTAGGTGCACCTGTGTCAGAAGGAGTAATCAGATCCCCTGGAACTGGAGTTATAGTTGTCTGCCATGTGGGTGCTGGGAACTGAACCCAGGTCCTCTCCAAGAGCAGCCAGTGCTCTTAAGTGCTAAGCTATCTCTCTAGGGGTGGAGATAGCTACTTCATGTTTTTCAATATCTTATTTTTTTATTATTGTATGTGTATGAGCGTATTGCTTGCATGTATATAAGTACACCCGTGTTATGTTAGTGCCCTCAGAAGTCAGAAGAGGACATTTCCTGGAACTAGAGTCACAGAGAGTTACTAGCTGCTAGTGCATGCTGGGAACTAAACCCTGGTCCTCTCCAAGAGTATCGAATGCTTTTAACCAGTGAGCCATCTCTCCAGCCCCATCTTTCCCAGTCTTAAGAATATAATGTTTGCAATGTATTCCTTGGCTGGCTTTCATCTACTCTATCTTCATGGTCTGGTTAAACAATGTCCAAATATCTGTGAATCACTGTGCATTTAGAGACCTGTCAGTCTCCAACTCCAAGGACTTGACAGGGAATGAGGTCTTGTGAGGTATGGAGTTATAACTGTGGTTAGAGTAAAGCCACATGGTTGGCTTGAAACACCAGCAACATAGAAATAAGCTTTAAGTAAAAAGGTATAAAGCTCAGCAACGGACTCAAATCGTGGACATTTGAGAGTCAGAGTTGGAAACCACCCAGTGTTTTTGATGAGCCACTGACTGATTCCCCCAAAGCTACGGAAAGGTGACTTAAAGGTGGTGCAAGCAGTAGGAGCAGGACGTGACTGCTGGCCACACTCCCCTGCCCTTTGAGAGCTCCCAGGGAGGGGTGGGGCTGTGGTAACTGGGGCAGTCCTTCAACAGCTGAAGCCTGGTGCTCTCCAGGTTGAGCTGCCTGTGCTGGGACCAGCTGTTTAAATCCCGCATTGAGACTCCCTCTTATATTAGTATAGGAACAATTTCTATGCAATTTTTATATGGAGTTTTCAAAAGTAATGTTTTACTCACAGTGAAGAAACATCTGTAAAGTTGTTTTAAGTCATAAAATAGGATATCATTACAGACTATGTGTGCCTAATTGTTTTTAAAACCATATATATATATATGTATATATATATATATATACACATATATAAAGTATGTTATTCATTGCAGCCTTTGAGATGTATGAATGCCATATCAACTTACAATCTATTAAATCAGTTAAATATGCAAGCTAATGTTGGCTTATTGGTTTAGTCAGACATATACTATCTCAGGTGTAGACTCTCATATACTCCTTTCTAATCAAGTAAAAGTTTGGGGAGCATTTTCATACAAGCAGCTTTGCTATACTTGGGTTTTTACCCCTGGCTATAAATCACAGAAGCAAATGATGAAGTAGACAGGTGAAGAAGAGGAAGTCACAAATAAAATAGGCACTTACATTTATTGTGTTTGCAAAAGTTGTTTTTGGAGGGCAGTGCCCATTTCTGGGGACCTTGTTTCTTGCCTGTTTTATAGAGCTCTGGCCTCTTAACAGCACTACTTCAATAGCTTCTTGTGGGGCTCTGAGTTTATGTTAGGGCTCAGAGTGGAGGGAAGAAGGAGCTCAGATTTCACGAGGAGGCTGTGGCCTTGTAAAATCATACCTCCCTTGCAGAAACAAAGTCCACATCAGGAAGTAAGCTGAGATTTGCATAAGGATATTTAAAGTTGTCACTTGAATAATGTGCAAACTCCGTTTCTAATGAGAACAGTCTGCAAACAAGTTTTAGAAGGCTCCAGCACTCGTTGTGAAGGGGCAGATCTTTAACTTAGTTGAATACTCCCCCCCCCAAAAAAAAGCAGACGGTTCCAGAGATGGATCCGTGTAAAGTACCTGCTCTGCAATCCCAAGGAACAGAGTTCCAATCTCCAGATACCCAAGTAAACGCTGGGTGGGCTCAGCCACTAGCCTCTAATTCTAGTCCCCAAAAGGTGAAGAAGGGAATCTCCAGATCTAGTTGGCTAATAAGACTAGCCGTATCAGTGAGCTTATCCTGCCTCAGCAAGCAAGGTGGGAGAGGGAGGATGAGTTCCCAGCATTAGCCTTGGACCTCCACGGACATGTGCATTCCATTTGTGTTCACACACATGTAGAAACATATATATATATATATATATATATATATAAGTAAATATAAGTATAATAAAATATATGATAGTATATATATAAAAAATAAAATCTATATAATATATTATATATATATAATATATAGAATATATCTATATATTATATATATATGTCAAAAAAAAAAAAACAAAAAAATAAGAGCTATTTTTTTTAACTTCGCAGAGAATATGCTATCCTTCCAAGTCACGCTGGTCCGTCGACAACGAAACACTGTTTAGGTGTTTACAGAAGTATTTAGACAAAACATATAACCAAGGGCATGGGGCATAGCCCAAGTCCTGGGTTTAATCCTCAGCATTGGAAATAAATAAATATAATAATAAATCAGTGACCAGGTAAGCATAAAATGAAGGTTAGAAACCTGAGACTGTCAGAGGTATGCCTTACATCCAAAGAGTTCATGACTAGCTTATTTTCCAGAATAGTCTTAGTATATCCAAATTAAAAGCCACCTTTAATAACACCTGAGAATCCTTTGTCTCTTTGATAGTTCCTCAGCCTCCCTCTAATAAACAAAACTTGGTGCTCCCCCATGCTTAGTTTATTTGGCCAGAGACAGCGGGCCACATCTCTCTGAATTTCATCCTGACAATCTGACCACTTAGGCTATACTAAACATAGATATTCTCTCTCTCTCTCTCTCTCTCCTATCTGTCTGTCTATCTAATATATCTATCTATCTATCTAGCTATCTATCCTAGTGCTATCTCTTTGTCTGTCTGTTCCTTTAGGCAGAAGCTTGAACTGGAAACTCCACTATGTAGACAGGCTGGGCCTCATCTTAACAAAGACCTAAGTCTCTGCATCCTAAATGCTGGATTAAAAGACATGGGCAAAAGCCACCACACCCAGAAGCACTTCTCTTAATAACTCACTTAAAGAGTTTCCTAACAAGCAGGAGAGCTGGCTCAGTCGATAATATACGGGGTGAGGCAACAAGCCTGATGACCTGAGTCCTAGCCACAGAACCCACTTGGTAGGAGATAACCAACTCAACCAAGTTGTATTACTTACTCTACCAGTGCAGCCAGAGTGTAACACATGCTGCAGGCACATAGCAGCACGCACAGTTTGCACAACCACACACACCACAGGGCACATGCTCAATTAAAATGTTTATGGAAAAAATTTAATAACTGCTCAACTTATTTAGCTCATGGCCATTGTACCTTAATTGTAATTCTGAGGTCCAAAATGCGGCCGGTATGCAGCAGAACCAAAGGACCCTGGCAAGACAGGCAGTCGACAAGTCTTCCATGAATTAACTCCGACACACCGTATCGGAGCACCGGAGGGGTCCATCAGGGGACTCGGAAAACTTTGCCGCGCTGGAATAAGTAGGGGCTGAGTGAACACACAACAACTGCTAGCTTTTATCTCGCTCAACTGCCAACCCTCCCTTAGCCAAAGTCTCTTTAAACATGCTTTGTGAATTCTACACAGTAGATAGCTCTTAGGTGGGTTAGGTCAGGACAATTCAGGCACAGAAAATAAATTTTAATGGACATGGGCTAATAAGAGATGGGGACGGGTGCAAAAGGAGGGGAAAGAGGGAGGGAGGGAAAAAGGAGGGGGGGGGGAGGAGGAGAGGAGGAAAGGGGGAGGAAAGACAAAGGAAAAAAAAAAAGAAGGGAGCCATGGTAATCACCTAGTACACTTTGAGGAAACAGAGGAAGGTGGATCTCTAAAAATTCAAAATGAGTTCCAGGCCAGCAGGGTCTACAGAGTGAGTTCCAGGACAGATGGGCTACAGGGACACCCTGTACGCAAAAGACCAAAAAGTAAGTAAGTAATTAATTAAAATAAATGGGGGTTACTAACTACTGTCACAGGACAGATGGGATTCACAGAGATTACTGTTCTAGGTGTAAACAGATTTTATACAGAGGAATCATTTTTTATAAAAGGGATACGCGCGATGAGGGTGGCGTCAGCAGATGAAGGGCGTGTTCTCCGAGCCTGGAGACTACCGAGTTATTAATATGGAGAAACCCACGGTTTTTTTACAAGAGAAGACAATTCCTGCAAGTGTCCTCTACGTACACACATATACACAGACCAAATGACACGTACGTGGTAGGGCATTGAAAAAAAAATGTTTGGAACCGAAAAGGTCTTTAAATGCGTCATGACACATTCATCAAGGAATGGATAAGGCCAGACCTTCTCAGGCCTGCTCTTAACTGACAAATGGAGGCCTTGCTGGTGTGACCCAACAGCCCACCTCCTGGCATCCTTCCAAAGCAGACTTCACAAAAATAGTGTCATTGTTTAGACAATCTTCATCTAAAAAAATATTCAAAGAACCCAAGAATAAGGAACTGGCAGTGATTTCAATAGGCCTAAAAGTCACAGCTATTTAAGTGTAACTGTTCACCATCCAAAGTCCACTAAAAGAGAGACGATCCCCAATTTGTTATGACAGCAGCGTGCTTAGCAGGAAACTAGGATGAGAACAAATGACTTAAAATCCGTCCAAATGTTCTCATATGAATGCTTCCAGCATCTTTATCCTGTGTGGATAGGAAGCAAACAGTTATCAGGAGCTGTACATTAACAAATGTTCTACGTAAGCATGCTAGGATGACAGACACCACTCCTGAGGTAAGGGATGAGGACGGTTACATTTTCCCAGCTCTGACAGACTTTGGACAATAGAATAGGACTCTGCCTCTGCCTTTGCCTTGGGAAACCAGCCTGAGGAAAGTGGAGAGGGTTCATTCCTCCCACAGTCCCTCCCCCACTCCTCCCACCCCCCGCGTTTGAAATATGGGACTACGGACGGTAGGGAGAGTTGGCTTAATCATTGTGTATGAGGGGCCTTGCGATGGGAGGCCACCAGGCCTCAACCAGGCAATCTGAGACCATGGTGACAATCGAACGCCAGCCGCTGTTCAGAAACTCAATGGGGTCAGCAACAAAACGGAAGACAGGAATGGGGGGAAGGGACTTTAGGTAGGCGGGAGCAGGTAAATGGGTGAAACAAAGAGGATACATGTGTGTGTGTAAGAGTATAAATCACAATGCATTTAATACACAATAATATGAAAATTGTATGTAACTAGTAAAATATCAAAGAACAAGCTTAGTAGAATTTAAAACATAAACAATAAATGTAAGGGAAAGTGAGGTAGCTGAGGAAATAGCTCAATGGAATCCCCGGCACCCCCCACACCACAATAAACCACAATAAGCAGTGGACATGCCATGTATTCCCAGTCTGGGAAGTAGAAAAGGCAATTCTAGAGCTCATTGGCCAGCAAGTTTAGCTGAAATGGCAAGTTCTGAGACCGGAGAGAAAGGTGGAGATGATAAAGGAAGGTAGCTGAATCCGACCTCCGGTCTCAACACACACAGGCAGGTGCATCTGGCAACACACATGGTACACACACATGTATCACACATCAAGAAAATCTGGACAGAAACGGAGGAAAATACCCAATATTGACCCTCTGCCTCCACACACATATATACATAATCAAAGACACACGGGTTGTAACACACACATACATATGTAAAGGCATCAGATAACACATGCACACACGTTTGGTTGTTGTTTTGTGTTTTTTTGGCCCATGCGTGACTCTGTTCTCAACTACAGAACAAAAAATTGTATATCAATTATATATCAAAATTGTATATCAATCCAATTATCAATTTATATCAAGGAAATGAAATCACCAAATAAAGCAGTGTTGGTGGGAATAACAAGATGGTAGGTACAATTTGGGAATATATTTATCATTTCTTTTTTTTTGTTTTTGTTTTTTGATTTGTTTGAGACAATGGTGCTGCCTTGTCGCCCTAGCGGACTTGCTATGTAAAGCCAGGGTCTGGCCTCAATCTCGAAGAGATCTGCTTTCCAAGTGCTGGGTCAACTAAAGGTCATATGCCCCAGCCACCACACCGGCAAGATTTACTAGTTTCTTAAAGAGTCGAACACATATTTTCCTTGGACCCTGCATTCCATCTGTAAATGTTTACTTAATAGAGATGAAAGGGTTGTAAGCTACAAACGTACAAAGAGGGGCTGGAGAGATGGCGAGNAAAATATCCTGAGAAAGTCAAATTACGCAAGGAAGGACTTTTTGTAGCTTAAGGATCAAGATAAAGGGATATATATATATATAATATATATAATATATTATATATATATGTCTAAGAGCTATTTTTTTTAACTTCCAGAGAATATGCTATTCCATTCAATTTCACTCTGGTCAGTCTGACAACTAAACACATGTTTATTTTTACAAAGAAGTATTTAGATCAAAACATATAACCAAGGGGCTGGAGGCATAGCCCAAGGTCCTGGGTTTAATCCTCAGCATTGGAAATAATAAATAATAATATAAATCAGTGACCAGGTAAGCATAAAATGAAGGTTAGAAACCTGAGACTGTCAGAGGTATGCCTTACATCCAAAGAGTTCATGACTAGCTTATTTTCCAGAATAGTCTTAGTATATCCAAATTAAAAGCCACCTTTAATAACACCTGAGAATCCTTTGTCTCTTTGATAGTTCCTCAGCCTCCCTCTAATAAACAAAACTTGGTGCTCCCCCATGCTTAGTTTATTTGGCCAGAGACAGCGGGCCACATCTCTCTGAATTTCATCCTGACAATCTGACCACTTAGGCTACTCAACAATATATATTCTCTCTCTCTCTCTCTCTCTCTATCTGTCTGTCTATCTATCTATCTATCTATCTATCTATCTATCTATCTATCTATCTCTTTGTCTGTCTGTTCCTTTGAGGCAGAAGCTGACCTGGAACTCACTATGTAGAGCAGGCTGGCCTCAATCTTACAAAGATCCATAAGTCTCTGCCTCCTGAATGCTGGGATTAAAGACATGCACCACCACACCCAGAAGCACTTCTCTTAATAACTCACTTAAAGAGTTTCCTAACAAGCAGGAGAGCTGGCTCAGTCGATAAAGATACTTGTTGCCAAGCCTGATGACCTGAGTCCTAGCCACAGAACCCACTTGGTAGGAGAGAACCAACTCAACCAAGTTGTTTACTTACCTCTACCCATGTGCCCAGAGTGTACACATGCATGCATACACATGCAAGCACGCACGTGTGCACACACACACACACACACACACATGCACAATTAAATTTTTGGAAAAAATTTCATAACTTCTCAACTTATTTAGGCTCTGGCCATTTTACCTTAATTGTAAATTCTGAGTCCAGAAAATGCTGCCAGGTAGGCAGCAGAACACCCTGCACATGACAGGCATTCAACAAGTCTTCCAGAATTAACTCCACACACCGTATCAGCACCTCCCTCAGACTCGGGAAACTTTGCCCCTTTGGCTGAGAACATCACAACCTGGCTTTTATCTCTCTCAACTGCCAACCCTGAGCAAATCTCTTTAAACATGCTTTGTTCTACACAGTAAGGCTCTTAAAGGGGTTACTAGTACATTCATACACATAAAAATAAATTTAAAGCTGGGCGTGGTGGCGCACGCCTTTAATCCTAGCACTTGGGAGGCAGAGGAAGGTGGATCTTTGTGAGTTCAAGGCCAGCCTGGTCTACAGAGTGAGTTCCAGGACAGCTGGGGCTACAGGGAGACCCTGTCTCAAAAAGACCAAAAAAATTAATTAATTAATTAATTAAAATTTTAAATGGGGGTTACTAACTACTGTCACAGGACAGATGGGATTCACAGAGATTACTGTTCTAGGTGTAGCGATTTCAGTCATTTTTTTAAAAAGGGATCCGCCAGTGAGGTGGCTCAGCAGATGAGGGCGTTTCCTCCGAGCCTGACTACCAGAGTTTAATTGGAGAAACCCACGTGGTACAAGGAGAACCAATTCCTGCAAGTTGTCCTCTGACTTACACACATATACACACACACAAATACACATACATGTAAACATGTGTAAAAATTTTTGGAAAAAAAGGTCTTTAAATTCTTAATGACACATTCATCAAGGAATGGATAAGGCCAGACCTTCTCAGGCCTGCTCTTAACTGACAAATGGAGGCCTTGCTGGTGTGACCCAACAGCCCACCTCCTGGCATCCTTCCAAAGCAGACTTCACAAAAGAATAAGTGTCATTGTTTAGACATCTGTCTCCTAAAATATTCAAAGAACCCAAGAATAAGGAACTGGCAGTGATTTCAATAGGCCTAAAAGTCACAGCTATTTAAGTGTAACTGTTCACCATCCAAAGTCCACTAAAAGAGAGACGATCCCCAATTTGTTATGACAGCAGCGTGCTTAGCAGGAAACTAGGATGAGAACAAATGACTTAAAATCCGTCCAAATGTTCTCATATGAATGCTTCCAGCATCTTTATCCTGTGTGGATAGGAAGCAAACAGTTATCAGGAGCTGTACATTAACAAATGTTCTACGTAAGCATGCTAGGATGACAGACACCACTCCTGAGGTAAGGGATGAGGACGGTTACATTTTCCCAGCTCTGACAGACTTTGGACAATAGAATAGGACTCTGCCTCTGCCTTTGCCTTGGGAAACCAGCCTGAGGAAAGTGGAGAGGGTTCATTCCTCCCACAGTCCCTCCCCCACTCCTCCCCCCTCCCCCTTTTGAAATATTGACTACTGACGGATGGAGAGTGCTTTCAGTTGTATAGCCATTGCTGGGGCCACCAGGCTCCAACAGGCAGCTCTAATCCCATGGTGACACAGACAGCCCTGGTTAACTCAGTGGGTCACAAAACAAAACAGGAAGACAGGAATGTGGGGAAGGGACTTGTAGGTAGGCGGGAGCAGGTAGATGGGTGAGAAGCAAAGAGGATACAGTGGGGTTAAGAGTAATCAGCATGCATTATACACATATATGAAATTGTATGTAACTGTATATCAAAGAACAAGCTTAGTAGAATTTAAAACATAAACAATAAATGTAAGGGAAAGTGAGGTAGCTGAGGAAATAGCTCAATGGAATCCCCGGCACCCACCCAGCACCCACATAAAACCCAGGCATGGTGGCACATGCCTGTAGTCCCAGTGCTGGGAAGTAGAAAAAGGCAGATTCTAGAGGCTCACTGGCCAGCCAGTCTAGCTGAAATGGCAAGTTCTGAGACCGGAGAGAAAGGTGGAGATGATAAAGGAAGGTAGCTGAATCCGACCTCCGGTCTCAACACACACAGGCAGGTGCATCTGCAACACACATGTGTATACACACACATGTATCACACATCAAGAAAATCTGGACAGAAACGGAGGAAAATACCCAATATTGACCTCTGGCCTCCACACACATATATACATATCCACAGACACACGGGTGAACACACACATACATATATAGGCATCAGATACACATGCACACACAGGTTGGTTGTTGTTTTGTGTTTTTTTTGCCCAGGCTGACTCTGTTCTCAACTACAGAACAAAAAATTGTATATCAATTATATATCAAAATTGTATATCAATCCAATTATCAATTTATATCAAGGAAATGAAATCACCAAATAAAGCAGTGTTGGTGGGAATACAGATTGGTAGTCATTTGGGAATATAATTTAGCAGTTTCTTTTTTGTTTGTTTTTGTTTATTTGTTTGTTTGAGACAGGGTCTCCTTGTAGCCCTAGCTGAACTTGCTATGTAGACCAGGCTGGCCTCAATCTCGAAGAGATCTGCTTTCCAAGTGCTGGGACTAAAGGCATATGCCAGCCACCACACCTGGCAGATTTACTAGTTTCTTAAAGAGTCGAACACATATTTTCCTTGGACCCTGCATTCCATCTGTAAATGTTTACTTAATAGAGATGAAAGTTTGTATCTACACGTACAAGAGGGGCTGGAGAGATGGCTCAGCGATTAAGAGAATCTGAGTTCAGTTCCCAGCACCCACATGGTGGTTCATAACTCCAGTTCCAGGGGATCCAATGCCCTCCGCCTGCACTGCACACATGTGATACACTTATATACATTCAGGCAGACCACACGTACATGTAAAATAAAATATTAAAAAAGCCTGTGCAAGACAGTTCAGAGAACATTTTTTCATTTTCAACCAAACCAAAAAAGAGCCACTTCCACGTCCCTCAAGTGCAACTCAGGCACATTTCAAATGCACTATGCAGAGTAAAGGAAGCATGATCCCAGGGGCAGTGTCATGTGCAAGCCCATCTAGCATATTCAGGAAATGCACATGCAGTGGCTACTGGGCATCAGGGAGGAGGCTACAGCTGCAGCAGGCAGGACAGGATGCTTCCAGGTGATGAAGCCCTTGTGTCCTGGCTGGTATTGGTTATATAACTCTGCATGTGTCAAAACTCCTGAAACTGGGGCTGGGGAAATGGTTTCCTCAGTAAAGTCCCTGCTGCAGGAGCATAAGGACCCAAGTCTGGATCCCCAGCATTAAAACCAGGCATGGCAGTGTATGCCTGTAATCCAGAGCTGGCAGTAGGCAGCAGATTCCTGGAGCTCATTGGCTCCAGATGAATTAATGAGCTCCAAGTTCAGCAAAAAACATCATCAAAAAATTAGCTGGGTGTGGTGGTACATGCACTCAGGAGGCAGAGGCAGGTGGATCTCTGTGAGTTCAAGGCCATCCTGGTCTACATAGTGAGTTCCAGGACAGCTGTGGCTACAGGGAGACCCTGTCTCAAAAAAAAAAAAAAAAAAAAAAAAAAGCTGACTCCTAGGACCATGGTGCAAGGAGAGAAACAATGCCTACATGTTATCTTCTGACTCTTCTGACCTTCACATGTGTGCTGTGGCATGTGAATGTCCCCTCATACACAGAGTAAGCAGGTAAGTATAAAAGCTGACTCCTTCCCTTCTATGAAACCAGACCTCATGTCCCAAATAGAAGTACAGACACCTCTCAGACCTCAGGATCACGCGTGAGCTTGTTTGCTTCCCTGTTACACTAGCTCCACTGTGCTCCTCCTCAGGACACAGCCTGCGTCTTCTTATCTTTGTATTTCTGGCACTACAACACGGACACAGATTCGTGATGAACATACAAAATCCACCCTAAGATATATTTTCACTTAGTATACTCATCCCTCCATTCATCCATCTATCCATTCATCTTATATCTTTATATTGCTATATAGATCTATACATAGAGTATCTACATAGAGAATGGAATAGTTTTTGTCAACTCATCACAAACCTAGATATACTTGGTAAGAGGGAAACTCAATTGAGGACTCTCCTCCAGAAGACTGGCCTGTGGCCATATCTGTGGGGCATTTTCTTTTTCTTTAATATATATTTTTAAATGAATTTTTGTGCATTTCATGCAAAACACCTTAATCATCTTTATACCCCTCCCTCATTGGGAACTCCCCCCATAGTGTACCCCGCTATGATAAGGCCTACAGAGTTAAGGTAGTGTATCCAGGTGTTCCTCAGTACAAGTTCATCCACCGGGGTCTAGTCAGCTTACTGATTGCTGACAGAGAAGGTCTACCCCACTGTGAGTGGTGCTGTCCTTGGCAGGTAAGCATGGACTATGGAAGGAAATTAGATGAGTAAGCCAGGAAAAGAGAGCCAATGAAGGGAGCATTCCTCTGTGGTCTCTGCTTCAGCTCCTGCCTTGAGTGCCTGCTCTGACTTCCCTCCATAATGGATGATAAGCTGTAAGGTTAAATAAACCCTTTCCTACCCAAGTTGCTTTTCCTCATGGTTTATCACAGCAACAGATGGTAAACTAGAATAAGGCGAGACAGACACATACTCTACATGCAGAGATAAATAGTATGCTGTATGCACAATAATAATCTGAAGAGCTATAAGGTGCTAAAACTCAGTTGAAATGATCTCTACAGTACCGCACACATCTGGCCAGTTCATTCCATTGGGTACAGCATGGGACTAATAACACCACACACAAAATTACACTTTTAGCAAAATTTATCCTTCCAGCTATAAATGCATTTATTCCTGAGGGACACAAGGAATCAGAACAGTACAGTCGCCTAGTCCTCTACTTGTGGAAATGATGCACCTCTGTTGAAAGGACAGGAGATGCATTTGATACAGTTAGCACACAGCTGGAAACGGAGGCCTTTGCACAGCCAGCCTGACCCTCCGCAGCTCCTTGTGGGGCTGCGCACTGCGTGCAGCAGTTCTGGTGCAGTCGTTCGAAGGCTGCACTCAGCCTCCTGCAGACTCAAGTCAGCGCTGCTCTTCTGAGTCAACCCTGAGCCTTATACTACTCAACTGACTCAGATTCCATCAGGCCAGACTTGATTTGATTTGGCCCTCAAAACCAACTGATCTATTAAAGGGAATCTCAGGTGAGAAACAGCCCCATGTGCTCATATGCCCGTGTGTGTGAGTGCAGGCATGAGCATCCAAGTACAGGTGATGTGCACGTGGATGTGTGTGGGTGCTTGTACATAGGGAGGCCAGAGGACAACCCTGAGTATTATTACTCAGGAGCCATCTACCTTGTTGTTTTGACACAGGGTCTCTTATAGCTTGGCGCTCACCCAGTGAGTTAGGCTGGCTGCTCCGCAGGCCCCAGGGATCCTCTTCTCTCTCTACCTCCTCAGCACTGAGATTACAAGCACAGGCCACCATACCTAGTTTTATGTGGGTTCTGGGGACTGAATTCCAGTGTTTTGTTTTGTTTTTTCTTCAGAGCTATCTCCCTATCCCCAAAGCACAGGTAAGCCGGGTGACCTAACTTCCATCCCCAACCCTACATAACCATAGAAGGAAGGAGCCAACTCCACAAAGTTGTTCTCTGACTTCCGAAGCATAATGGGGGCATGTGCAGCTCCACACTCACACACATAAATGATAACAATAATAATGGTAACAATAATAATAATTTTATTTAAGAAAAACATAGGGGGATATGGACTGGGGAGATGGCTGAGTGGATAAAATGTTTGCTAAGCAGGCAAGAGGACCCGGGTTCTGATCCTTTGAACCTACATAAATGCCTGGTGGGAATGGTGGGTCACGTCTAATTCCAGAGTTCAGAAGGCAGAGACGGGGGATCCCCAAAGCGAGTTACCTAGCTTGTTATCCTGTATCTGTGAGCTCCACATTCAACTGAAAGGGCCTGCCCCAGTGAATAAGGTGGGGACCCAAGGAAGAAAACTGACATCAGCCTTGGGCCTCTACTCCCACCTCATGTGCACCCACACATGAACCTCATGAACACATACATATACCTGCATGCACACCACATGTACATAGAATTTTTTAAAGAAAACTATAGGGAAGTAAATTTGGTATAATCTGTCATAAATTTACCAGTGTTCCCTATTTCCTTCCCTAGAGCTGGTAAAGTAAAAACAAACCACTGTTCACTTTGCCTTCCATCTTTCCCAATCACTTCTACTTTAAAAAAAAAAAAAAAAACTTTAAAAAAACATAATCAGTCACCATATGGTACTCCCATAATCTAGACAGAACCCTGTTAGTTTGGCAGTAAAATCTGATCTCTCTTTGAAAGCCATCCCCAAGTGGGATTTTCCTCTTCTCAAATTATCTGTCTCCCAGCAGCAGTATGTGGTCACAGAAGTGAACGGCACATGCTAACG
Organism: Rhizomys pruinosus; assembly: GCA_009823505.1. Taxonomy (NCBI): domain Eukaryota; kingdom Metazoa; phylum Chordata; class Mammalia; order Rodentia; family Spalacidae; genus Rhizomys; species Rhizomys pruinosus. The sequence goes on from VZQC01005240.1 coordinate 194,921, forward strand.
TATTTATCAAGTGATTATTCCTGGCCCCTCTGCTGGCAAAAACAAGCAGGAAATGGTACAGAAGGAACATGCATGCAAAGACACACTAACCAGCTTCAAAGCTGTTCAACTTGTGTGGCTCCTATGAATAGAAGGGGAGAAGAAAAAGGACCCTCGCCTCTCCGAGGATGGCGGATGCCTTATGCTGCCTGATCCCAGAGATACCTTTCGTGGGCCTTGCCATTCCATAAAGAATTAGTTCTGTATGACAGCTCAACTGTGTGGAAAGAACATTCCACACAACTTTATACTGTGCACCAGTCACAAATGGAGAAGAATCAAGAAAGTGTTACAAAGAGGGAAGTTTCTGTTACCAAATGAGTCACTTAGCAACTTCATCTGTATAGAAATTAATAATGAGAAAAACATCAAAATCCATCAAAATCATAACGGAAACATTTCTGCTGGAACTATTTTTGCCTTCATAAATGGTTATCTCAAGAACTTTAAATACTGATTTGGAGCTGTAGTACTTTAAACTATTTCGTGATAGACTTTACAGTGTTGACATTGTTCAGACAGACAGACAGACAGACAGGGATGGACAGATGGATAGGATAGATGATCGATGATGGATGGATCATAGAAGATGGACAGATGGATGGATAAATACTGGATAGATGGATGGATGGATGGATGGATGGATGATGACTGGGAGAATGGGTGGATGGATGATAGACTGGTAGATGGATGATGGATGGGGATGGGTGGATGGATGATGTACTGGTAGATGGATGATGGATGGATGACAGATGACAGATGGATGGGGAATGGGTGGGTGGGTGGTAGATGGTAGTGGGATGGGTGGGTGGATGATGGTACAGACTGTTTTCTCATATTATATATGGCTCTCCTCAAGACTGTAAAGAGGCCTAGTTTTCCTTTCTCTCTCACACAATAACTAGATACTTATTATATAACAAGTAAATGCCTGTTATGAAACAGAATTTATTCTATAATTTATTGCATCAAGGGAGACCCTGTCTCGAAAAGACCAAAAAAAAAAAAAAAAGTCTACATATGACATTCAATTCACAAGCTGGTCATTAATAACAAGTTCTAAGTTTTAAGTCTCTTTTACCCTCTAACAGCTCTTAAAGACAAAGCCAGTTTGTGGGTGTACTAGAGACTGAACCAAGGTCCAATGAGTCATGCTCCCAAACAATTTCATTATTTTGAGACATTGTCTTGATAAGTTGTCCAGGCTGATCTTTCTCCTTCAGACTCTGAGTAGCCAGGATTATGCCACCATGCCCAGCTAGGAGCAAACTATTTAATTTTAACAGAAAAGTATATACATATATATATATAAAACACCATATAAAGTTATATGTATGAATATACATATATCAACATACAACTAAAATGAATTCATAAACATTGACTTTTATTTTATTTTATTTTTTTGGTCTTTTTGAGACAGGGTCTCCCTGTAGCTCCAGCTGTTCTGGAACTCGATATGTAGACCAGGCTGGCCTTGAATTCACAGAGATCCACCTGCCTCTGCTAGGATTAAAGGCGTGTGCCACCACGCCCAGCTTAAACATTGACTTTTAAACCACCTGTCAAAGGCATAGCAAATTATTTTAATAATACTGCAGTTCCCTTTTTAAAGCATGTTACGTACATGTAGTACATATTTGCATATATGCAGGCACACATGCTCTTATTATGTACACACATGTGGAGGCCCAAGGTTGACACTGGTGTCTTCCTCAATTGCTCCCCACCTGCTGAAACTGGAGCTTGTTGTTATGGTGAGTGTGAGCAGCCAGCTGGCCCAGGAGATGTTTCCATCTCCAGTATGTTTGGATCACCGTAGGCTGAGCCTGCCCAGCATTTATATGGGGTCTGGGGATTAAACTCAGCTTCTCAGGCTTGTACTTGTGCAGTAAGTACTTTACCACCTAAATCATCTCTCTGGCCCCTCCTTTTACAATTTCCTTTGTGAGGCTCAGGAGATGGCTCAGTACCCATGTTGGGCAGCTCACAACTGTCTGCAATGCCAGCTTCAGGGGTTTCTAGTGTCTCTAGCCTCCACCTGCAACTGCACTCACATGCACACACGTATACACAGACACACACAGATACACACAATTATATATATATATATATATATATATCTTTGTTATATATGTGTGTGTGTGTGTGTGTGTGTGTGTGTGTGTGTGTGTGAGACAATAACTCCCTGTAGCTACAGCTGGCATGGAACTTGCTATGAAGATCAGGCTGGCCTCAATCTTACAGCAGTCTGCTTGCCTTTGCCTCCCATGTGCTGAGATTAAAGGGATGTGCCACCATGCCCAGTTTAAATTTTAAAAAACAGAATGTCGGCGGGACGTGGTGGCACACGCCTTTAATCCTAGCACTCGGGAGGCAGAGGCAGGCGGATCTTTGTGAGTTCAAGGCCAGCCTGGTCTACAGAGCGAGTTCCAGGACAGCCGGGACTACAGGGAGACCCTGTCTCAAAAAGACCAAAAAAGAAAAAGAAAAAAAAAATAGAATGTCCTTTGCTAACAATTATATGAAACCTGCAGTCCTTGGATTGCAGACATATAGAAATCCCCAGAATATATTCAATAAGCCAAATCAAAACAATGCACAGGTCACAGGAGACGGCTAAGAGGAACCTGCAGCCCCCGGTGCAGCATAGTCCCTCCATCAGAGGAAGGTTAACCAGTAGGATCTGCATCTTAAGGCTGTTATTAGCAGTGGAGATACCAGACAACTTGATTGTTGATTGTTTCCTTGATAGCTTATAATGAATGGCATATTAAACATTAAGTACTAAACAAAAAGATGGAAGGCTAAAAAAGACACTAAAACTGACTTCCTTGGTATCAGCTGGGTGTGGAAACGTCAGCCATCTTTCAGAGATTCAGAGATGATAGGTTCAGTTCTCAGAGGCCCCTGACCTAAGGTGGATGTGTCTAAAGGTTTATGATTTTGATACAAATAAATCTGCATTCAGGGCCAGCTGTGTGAAGCTGGCTTCCCAACTCAGTGGCATTTCTGTTGAGGAAATCGTCACCAGTGGTACCTGCTCGTTTGAAAGATGTCTGCAGGCTGGAGAGATGGCCTAGCGGTTAAGAGCGCTGACCACTCTTACAGAGGACCCGGGTTCGATCCCCAGCACCCACATGACAGCTAAGAACTGTCTGTAACTCCAATTCCAGGAGAACTCCAGTTCCAGGGGAATCCGACACCCTCTTCTGAACTCCGCGGCATTGCACGACACGGGTGCACAGACTTGCATGCAGACAGTACATTCATACACATAAAAAATAAATAAAATTAAAAAAAAGAAAGATGTCTGCAAATATACTTTCCAACTGCTCTGTGATGGACATTCCGAGAAGGCTGTGGAGTGGAGTGTCATTTCCCACAACTACACACACTGGCTGATGGTCAGTGTGTGTATGTTTGTGGAAGCACAGGTAAGCTGGTGAAGGGCATGAAAATACAAGGATTGGTAAAAAGTGTTAGGGTAGAAAAAGGAGAAGGTGAAAGGGTTCAGTCAGTCAACCACACACGAATTAGGACTCGAGTTCAGAGTCCCAGCACCATGTAAAGGCTGCACATGACAGCATGTACTTATAAATCCCAGAGCTAGGAAGGCAGACATAGATGGATCGCTGAGGCTCTTTGGTCAGTCAGGCTAGCCAAATTGGGGAGCTCCGGGTTCAATAAGTCACCCTACCTCGAAAATTGATGTGGGAGTGACAGAGGAAGAAATCCATATTTGATCACTGCCCCCCAACACATGCACTCATATATCATACCCCCCAAAAGTTAAACAAATAAATGATAAATCTCAGTGAAGGATACCTCGAAGGACGTCCAAAGGAAGAGATTCCAGTGAAGTGACATGGTTTGTTTTTTTAATTAATGCCTCTTTTTTTCTTTTTTTAATTAATTTTTTTAAATTGTATTTATTTCTGTATGTGTATGAATGTATTGTCTGCATGCAGGTTTGTGCACCCGTGTCGTGCAATGCCGCAGAGGTCAGAAGAGGGTGTCAGATTCCCCTGGAACTGTAGTTCTCCTGGAATTGGAGTTTCAGAGGGTTCTCGGCCGCCATGTGAGTGCTGGGGATCGAACCCAGATCTTCTGTAAGAGTGGTAGGCGCTCTTAACTGCTAGGCCATCTCTCCAGTCCCCGTGACATGGGTTTTTTTTTTATTTTTTTTTATTAATTTTTTTTTATTTCTGTATGTGTATGAATGTACTGTCTGCATGCAAGTTTGTGCACCCATGTCATGCAATGCCGCGGAAGTCAGAAGAGGGTCTCGGATTCCCCTGGAACTGGAGTTCTCCTGGAATTGGAGTTTCAGATGGTTCTTGGCCACCATGTGGGTGCTGGGGATCAAACCCGGGTCTTCTGTAAGAGCGGTCGGCGCTCTTAACCGGTAGGCCATCTCTCCAGCCCCCGTGACATGGTTTTTAAAAAAGGCTACAATGGGGGCTGGAGAGATGGGTCAGTGGTTAAGAGCACTGGCAGCTCTTGCAGAAGACCCAGGTTCAGTTCCCAGCACCCACATGCTGGCTAACACCTGTCCTTAACCCCAGTTCTAGGGGTTTTGACACCTTCTTTGGCCTCTGTGGGCCTTGCATGACAGGTGGTACACTTATATACACGCAGGCAAAACATTCATACACATAATTATTTTTTAATTTTTTTAGGGCTACAATGACAGGCAACAGACTGAAGCAAAATTTCACCATAGATCTCAGTACTGATGCCTACTTGTGTGCTGCTTAAGGGTTACCAGGGCAAAACCCACAGAGTCCATCTGAGTTTTTAGTTAAACAGGGTATTTTCCACTTGCCTTCAAGGTAAGGACACTTTCTTTTGATAATCCCAACTGTAATTTGACTGATTCACAGTCTATAAACAGAGGTATTAGACTCTCAGGAATTCTGTTAATGGGGAACTACTAGCCTAAAAAACAGAGTGCAGGAGTCCTAAGTTGACCCCAGGGCCACACTAGATCCCAACTGGTACTTCAGGGTGTGCAAAAGCAGCAGGAATCACCTAATCCTTCCTTCCTTAAAGGAAGAGATAAATGTCTTTGATTTGAGATTTCAACAACCAAGGTTCATGGGAGGATCTGAAGACTGCAACCCCCGCCCCCCCCAAAAAAGCTTGGGAAGTCAGTGGGGATCAGAACCCAGTTCCAACAAGGGCCTGACCTTCCAGCAGAAGGGCGGAGAAGCTCTGCAGAGTCCAGAGAGCCCCCCCAGGTCTGCTGCTAAATACTTAATTCACAAGAGAGTCCCCAAGAGGCCTTCGATGGAGCGTTCAGAAAACAATTCACTTCTCAGTTTACAGCAGCTGAAAAATGTCCAGTCGGTCGGATCCCTAAAATACTCAATGCCTGTCTATATTAACTCACTTTTTTCCACATAAGGATCCAAAACCAATCATGTGGACAGAGAATAGCACTGCACTGTCTTTGGAGATTACTTGTCACCAATTTATAAGTTTGTATTGACAACTGATTCTCCAGATAAAATTTACTTTTACAATATCTTAAGTTTTGTATTAATTTATTTTTTCTGTATATGATTGTATTGGCTTCATGTATGTATGTATGTAAGTGCACCTGTGTCATGTAATGCCCATAGAGGTCAGAAGAAAGTATGAATCCCCTAGAAGCAGAGTTATGGATGGTTGTTAGCCATTAGTACATGGGTACTGACTATCAAACCTGGGTCCTCCTTAAATGCAGCCAGTACTCTTAAATACTGCGTTATCAAACCTGCCCCTTAATTTTTATTTTATGTAAATGTTTGTATATGTATGCACACATGTGTGGGGGTGCCCACAGAGGTCAGAAGAGGGCATCAGACCCTTTGAAGCCCTTCACCACTGAGCCATCTCTCCAGCCCTTAAAGCATTTATCAGTATCCCAGTTTGTTGTTCACCAAAACTGAGCCTCTATTCACAACACAGCACCTACAGGCTGAAGAAGATGGGTGCAGTTCCTCTGATAACTATGAAACCATTTCCTTATCTACCTAACTCGTGAAGCTCAACAGGAACCTGGTTGTTAGCTTGGGGGGGGGGGTCCACTACAGAGTATGTAGAACATCAAGATTTTAACAGAATTCTGCAATAACTTCATAACATGGAAACTATGTTAGAGTCAAGTTCTGAGAGGACTCAACATCCAAGAAATACAAGAGAATCTGAACTGAGTTTTTCTAAATGATTATGAGATCAGTAAGGGGGACCCACCTCTCCATGGGACTTAGGCAGATGGTGAGCACTGTTAGAATGTCAGGAAGTTCTTGAAGTTCTTCTCATAAGCATTCCTTTGGGTGTTCATTTTCCTCTGGGCTCTAGGGGACTGGACAGTTTGACTCCCTAGCTAGAAGCTGCTGGAGTCCCCACCGATGCCCAAGCTACTCTGAGCAAAAGAACGATCAGCTAAAGGAACCCTGGGTCAGAACCAGCAGCTCTGAACAGTCTGCGGACACCGTGTGGACACCACACGATGGTCACGGCTGCTTGTTGCAGCTCCTAAGGTACAGCCCCAGCCACAAGAGCCGCAGACAGTTCATGTTAGATTTCCTACTATCACAAGCCCCAGTGAACTGCAGATGACCCTGCGGCCACTTCTGCCCAGGCCAAAGGGGGGCACACTTCCCCTGATGGCCTAGCAGGCCTGCCGTGACTAGTGTACAGGGGACGATGCTGTGATTAGTGCAAACCCCCTTCTTCTTTGGCAACACTTGGCAAGACACTGAAAGACCCTCCCCCGCCCCATGCCTCTCTGGTGATATTAGAACATAAGACGCAGTAAGAGGCTGCTTTCTCTCAGCTGGTCTTTTCTTTTCTTTTTTTTATTTTATTTTATTTATTTAAATAAATAATTTTTTTTTATGCGTTTGAGTGTACTGTCTGCATGTAGGTTAGTGCACCCGGGTCATGCAATGCTACGGAGGTCAAAAAAGGGTGTCAGATTCCCCTGGAACTGGAGTTAAAGATGGTTCTTAGCCACCATGTGGGTGCTGGGAATCAAACCTGGGTCCTCTGCAAGAGCAGTTGGCGCTCTTAACCGCTGAGCCATCTCTCCAGCCCCTCAGCTGGTCTTTTCTAAGGACCAGGCTGGAGAGGTGGCTCAGAGGTTAAGAGCAGTAACTACTCTTGCAGAGGACCCACATGGCAGCTAATAACCATCTATAACTTCAGTTCCAGGGGATCTGATGCCCTCTTCCATGTGCAACAGGCACTTGGAGACAGGGGGTTCAATTACATACATGCAGCCATAACACATATCTAAACAAATAATAATTTTTTTTCTTTTTGAGACAGGGTCTCCCTGTAGCCCCAGCCTTCCTGGAACTTACTATGTAGACCAGGCTAACCTTGAATTTACAGAGATCTGCCTGCCGCTGCCTCCCAAGTTCTGGGATTAATGGCATGCACCACCATGCCCAGCATGTAAAAACATTTTTAAAAGTAGAAAACCAGGCTGGAGAGATAGCCTAGTGGTGAAGAGCACCAACTGCTCTTGCAGATGACCTGGTTTGATCCCCAGCACCCATGTGGTGGCTGAGAAACAACTGTAACTCCAATTCCAGTGGAATCCAAGACCCTCTTCTGACCTCCGCAGCATTGCATGACACGGGTGCACAAACCTACATGCAGACAGTACACTTATGCACATACAAAAATTTTAAAAATTAAAAATAAATAAATAAATAAAAGTAGAAAACCCAGGGGAACAGTTAAGTTGTTGGGTAGGTAGGTAAGGGTGCTTGCTGTCAAGTTAAGTTGTTGGGTAAGTAAGTAAGGGTGCTTGCTGTCAAGTTAAGTTGTTGGGTGGGTAGGTAGGTAAGGGTGCTTGTTGTCAAGTTAAGTTGTTGGTTAGGTAAGGGTGCTTGCTGTCAAGTTAAGTTGTTAGGTTGGTAGGTAAGGGTGCTTGCCGTCAAGTTAAGTTTTGGGTAGGTAGGTAAGGGTGCTTGCTGTCAAACCTCACAACCTGAGTTTATTCTCTGGAACTTACGTGGTAGAATAAGAGAACTGACCCCCACGAGTTGTCCTCGTCTCCACACGCACACAAACACACACACATACACATCATACACAAACAAACAAATGTATACCAATTTTTAAAAGCAGAAAATCCAGCTGTTGATTCCAGCTGTTGATGCAGGGGAGTGCCACCAATATCCATGCCCCCGCCCCCTCCCATTCAATCCTAGTTCACAGAGATCGTTTTATAGGAAAATAGGAAAGAATGTGTACATTTGACACAGATCACATATTCTAACATATTTCTAACAGATTGCTTTCACTGAAATGTAAATGATGTTACATAAGATGACATTTGACACAGGCTGAGATGTTCTAATGGACCATTTCCTATTTGCTTTGTTTTCCCACAAATCCAGGGACAGCACAGTTACTCTGTTATGGATTTTTGCTGGTCCTCAGCTATTCTGAGAAGCTTAGAGGAAAAAGGCTTTCTCCTTCTGACTTATGAGATGTCTCTTTCAACCATGACTCCTCAGTAATTCCATGCAAGAGAGAAGAGGCAGACGGGTGCAGGTTGTGGGATCAGCTATCAGAAAGCTTTTATTCTCCTGAAGAAAGGAAGTTATGACCTTTGACATCCTGCTATGGTGTCAAAGAAACTTCCCATAAATGTATGTCAGTGATGAAGCAGAAATCAATAATTTCATTTAATCACATCAACTATTATGAAGTAGGGCACAACGAGTCTCAAGAGCCAAACATTCTTAAATTATTTAATGACACCATGATGCTAAGATAAAAGTTTTGCTTTCCTAATTTTTTTTTTTTAATTTAAAAGGGGACAGAATGTGGTAAGAGAGCTGGCTCAGTGGTTAAAAACATGGGCTGCTCTTAGAGAGGTTTAGTTCCCAGCACCCACATGGCAGCCAACAACAGTCTATAACTCCTGTTTCTGGTGATCCAATACCCTCTTCTGGCCTCTGCAGGCACTGCACACAATTAATGCACTTACATAACATGCAGGCAAAACACTAACAGAATAAAAATACATTTTTTTCAAAATATTTTAATTTTATGTATATGAGTGTATTGCCTATATGTGTATAGATGCATCCATGTCATGCAATGCCCTACAGATCAGAAGAGGGTGTCAGATTCCCCTGGAACTGGAGTTATGGATAGTTGTTAGCCACCACATGAGTCCTGGGAATTGAACCTAGGTCTTCTGTAAGAGCAGCCAGCATGCTTAACCACTGAGCCAGCTCTCTGGCCCCCGTACTTTAAAATAACAAAACGTTGCCTTTCTCTGTTTTACATTTTTCTTCAAATCATCATATTTTTTTTTTCTTTTCTGGTCTTTTCAAGACAGGGTCTCCCTGTAGCCCCAGCTGTCCTGGAACTCACATTGTAGACCAGGCTGGCCTTGAACTCACAAAGATCCACCTGCCTCTGCCTCCCAAGTGCTAGGATTAAAGGTGTGCGCCACCACACCCGGCTTAAATCATCTTATTTTCACTATCATCTACAGGAAGTATCTAAGTCATTAGTGTTAATGTGGACTCTCATGGTTTTCTTTACTAAAAGAAATGCAGCTTGCAAAAAATTATGTAAAAATTTCACAGTATAACCGTAATAACAGATCTCTTTTTTTTCAATAACAGATCTCTTAAGACTAAATTTCTCTTCATAAACAATTTCATAAACATATAACTGGCCTTATAAACACAGGCTTCTACACTGCAGTCTTGGGGGGTAGATTCTTTGTGGTGTTTGCTCGAATTCACCCCTTAACCCGTCTTAGCTGGACTGCTTACTAAAATAGAGTAGCTGAACTGTCCCAAAAAACTAGTTTACCACCAAGAGTTGAAAATCTTCACTGTTCTCTGGGTTCACTGTTTCAAATGTTTATGTGTTAAAAAGAAATTGTCCCATTTGGTATACCACATCAGCATGTCTGCAAGAACAAAGTAAGGGCTGGGACTGTAACTCAATCTCTGAGTGTTTGCCCAGCATGCATGAGGCCCTGGGTTCACCGAGCACAACAACCAAGAGGCAAAGACAAGATGAAACACAGAAAAGTGGGCTGGAGAGATGGCCTAGCAGTTAAGAGCGCCAACTGCTCTTGCAGAGGACCTGGGTTCGATCCCCAGCACCCACATGGCGACTGAGAAACGTCTTTAACTCCAGTTCCAGGGGAATCCGACGCCCTCTTGTGGCCTTCGAGGCATTGCACAACACGGGTGTACAGACCTACATGCAGACAGTACATTCATATAAATAAATAAATAAATAAATAAATAAATAAATAAATAAATAAATAAATAAATGAATGAAAAGAAAAAACACAGAAAAGTGAGGGTTTTTTTTAATAATTTCTTTTTATTAATTTTATTTATTTTCGTATGTGTATGAATGTACTGTCTGCATGCAGGTCTGTGCATCTGTGTCGTGCAATGCCTCAGAGGTCAGAAGAGGGTCTCAGATTCCCCTGGAACTGGAGTTCTCCTGGAATTGGAGTTACAGACAGTTCTTAGCCTCTATGTGGGTGCTGGGGATCAAACCCGGGTCCTCTGCAAGAGCAGTCGGTGCTCTTAACCGCTAGGCCATCTCCCCAGCCCCGTGAGTTTGTTTTAAATCTAGCTTTTGTTGCTAAAATTCTAGAAATGTACACATGGAGAGAGATCAGCCTAACAAACTGACAGAAACCCTTCAGAGAGCAAATAATGAAGGCCCACAGTGCTGGGTGGTTTTTGACACAAACCTAGATATTATACCTGGAAAGAGGGACTCTCAATTCAGGAACTAGAATGGCCAACGGCCATGTCTGTGGGGCATTTTCTTAACTGCTTTTGTTCTGTTTGAAACAGGGTCTCCATGTAGCCCCAGCTGGCCTGTTATTCTCTATGTAGATCAGGCTGGCCTTGATCTCACAGAGATTTTGCCTGCCTCTGCTGTGTAAGAAAGGTACCTGAGGCCTGGTGTGGTGGTACACAGCTTTAATCCCAGCACTCAGGAGGCAGAGACAAGTGGATTTCTGTGAGTCGGAAGCCAAGCTGATCTACATAGTGAATTCCAGGTCCAGCTAGCCACCCCTGTTTCAAAAAAGGAAAAAAACACCTGAGCAAGCCAGGAAAACAAGCCAGTGAACAGCATTTCTCCGCGGTCACTGCTTCACTTCCTGCCTCCAGGGTCCTGCCTTGAGCTCCAGCCTTGGCTTCCCCCTCGAGTGAGCCAAATAAACCCCTTCCTTTCCAGGTTGGATTTGGCTAGTGCTTCATTATTGCAAAAGAAGCAAACTAGGGCACCCACCAGCCTCACGCACTCCATCGATGTTCATTTTAAATACATTGGCAAATCTCTCAAGGGGAAGTCATAACTACATATTTAAAAGCAGAGCCAAAAACCAAGTGAAATAGCCGGGCATGGTGGTGCACACCTTTAATCCCAGCACTCAGGGGGCAGAGGCAGGCGGATCTCTGTGAGTTCAAGGCCAGCCTGGTCTACAGAGCAACCTCCAGGCCAGCTGGGACTAAAGGGAGACCTTGTCTCAAAAATACCAAAAAAAAGTATATTGAAACATACATAAACCTAGTATGTAATTTAGTAATGTAGAGTAATATTTCTTTTTACCTGCATGCAACTCTGTTAAGATGTGAGTCCCTAAACATGTTTTGAAATTAACCTATAGTTTATTTTTAGATTTTATAATTTTGGTATTGTGTGGAGTGCATATATGCCTATTTTGGAGCAATATAAAATTAAAGGGAACAACGACAACAAAAAAGACTCATTCAAAGAACTTACCAAAACAGTAAACATCTGCCCCAAACAATAACCTTCTGCAAGACATGTATGGCAGGATGCACATGCTCTGGTGTGGTGGGGGGCATGGATGGGGGAACGGGTCTAAATTTGATTAAGAAATGTTGTATGAAATGCACAAAAGCTCAATAAAAATTAAGGAAAAAATTAAAATAACTAGATGTAGATCAGTGGTAGATCAGTTGACCAGTATGGATGAGGTCCTAGGTTCAGTCCCCATCTGAAGATTATCTTTCATAGTTCCAGAGAATACTATGCAAGTCACTAAGGGAGAAATCAATCAGTGGTGCAACCCAGCTCTAAAGCCTAATAACCACAACCACCAGCATAGAAAACTATCAGTATTGGTGTAGTAATGGTACTTTTATATAGGGGCAATCGATAGCTGTGTAACTGGACTTAAAGCCCTCTCAGTGAGAGGGAACTCATGGGTGGCACTGCAAATATAGTACACATGGATGGAGAGGGCATAGATCCTAGAGGACTCGCTNCCATTTCAGTCAGTTTTCTGATGCAGTCTTTCTGTTCTTTTTTTTTTTTTAAATTTATTTCTGTATGTGTATGAATGTACTGTCTGCATGCAAGTTTGTGTACCCGTGTCATGCAATGCCGCGGAGGTCAGAAGAGGGTCTCGGATTCCCCTGGAATTGGAGTTCTCCTGGAACTGGAGTTTCAGACGGTTCTCGGCCGCCATGTGGGTGCTGGGGATCAAACCCGGGCCCTCTGTAAGAGCGGTCGGCGCTCTTAACCGCTAGGCCATCTCTCCAGCCCCTGTTGTTGTTCTTTTAATATGCATCCCTCTCCACAAGGAATATTATAACTGGGTTATTGGCACTAGCATCCACATATGAGGGATACCATTCGTCGTTTGTTTTTCTGGAACTGTGTTACTTCACTTAATATAATATCTTCTAGCTCCATCCATTTACCTGCAAAGTTCATGATGATGTCTTTCTTTACCACTGCATAGAACTCCATCATGTACATGTACCACATTTTCTCTATCCACTCGTCAGTTGAACTCAGAGATCTGCGTGCCTCTGCCTCCTGAGTGCTGGGATTAAAGGCGTGTACCACCATGCCCAGCACTAGACTCTTAAATTAGTACTAGTCTATCTTAGGCTGGCTGTATCTCAGTTAATGAAGTGCTTGTTCATTTCGGATGAGGGTCTGGGTTCAATCTCTAGTTCCACAAAAATAAAAATAAATAAAATGCAGCTAGTCCAAATTATTGGTATAGGTTTTAAACCTCCAATAAAGGGCTCGCATAGGGCACATACCTTTAATCCCATCACTGGAGACAGAGGCAGAGGCAAGCAGATCTCTGTGAGTTTGAGGCCAGCCTAGTCTACAGGGTGAGTTCCAGATCAGCCAGGGCTGTGTAGTGAGATCCTGTCTCAAAATATAACTCCTTGAATGAAGTCAAATAGCACATTAAAATTTAGCCATGACACTTTAATTTTTTTCTCACAGACTTAATTAACTCTCGTAATGTGATTGAACAAAATCTTATAAAGTAAATAGTTCTGGGGAGAGGGTCCTATGGGTAAAGCATTTGTGGCACAAACATGAGGACCTGGGTTCAGTTGGCAACGTTAACATCAGGCACAGCGGCTGTGGCTGTAACCCCAGCACCAGGAGGTGGAGACCGAAAGACCCTTGGGCTCTGCTGAGCAGCCAGCCTAGGGTGAAGGAAGGTTCAGTCAAAGACCTGGTCTCAAAAATTAAGGTAGAAAAAGAGAGCCTGAAGAAGACATCCAACAGTGACCTCTGGCTTCCACATGCCTGTACAAATGTGCACTCACATGCACACGTGCCGAGAGCCACATGAACACACACGTACAACACGCACACACTTATACAAGTGACATCCTAAGAAAAATGCAGGCTGAAATTTATGTGAATCCCCCACTAATAAGTAATCTGAAACAAATATTTTTTTAAAAACCACTTGAAAATTTGTCTGCAAACTTCCTGTGTACTGGTGAACACCTGCCAAGTCCAGTTCCTTCCCCTTCACACGCACCCTGGTGTCTGTCAGAACGTAACATCCTCATATCAGCAGCAGAAGTTAAAGGCTCTCTGCTCAAAGCAAGAATGGAGGGTTCTGCTGACTCACAGGAAGAGATGCATTCACCTCTCACTCAGCAACCACTTACTGCACAGCAAATGTTCTGCCGCCTATAAACACCATGCACATTCCCTAACATCCACCGTGGCTGAAGACTGCCCATCTATTCTCAAAGACGCCAGATATAGTAGAGGGGCTGGAGACAAGGCTCAGCTGACTAAGAGCACTGGTTACTCTTGCAGAAGACCCAGGTTCAGTTCCCAGCACCCACATCGGGTAGCTCTGAACCAACCACCTGTAATCCCAGTCCCAGAGAAGCCAGTACTTTCTGACCTCCGAGGGCACCTGAACACATGTGGCATACATAAACTCACAACAGTAAACACACATGTGGAGAGCAGGTGTGGTGACAGTCCTAAGAAGGCACCCGAGACTTTAGCAAAGTTTTCTTATGATTAACACCTGATTCCCTCCTACCTCTAAGTAAAGCCACGCTCACCGTTTGAGCTGTGCAGGTGCACCCTGTATACAAGATTAGGCCAGATGATACCAATAGACCAGCCACGCAACCTGGGCTGGGAAGGAAACAGAGGGACTTTCTAGATAGAGGGACATACTCTCTCTCCTTTCTAGTCTTAGGAGAGAAGCTTGCTTGCCTGAGGAAGGAAGAAGGCTTAGAGGGAAAGGCTTAAGGCTTAGAGGGAGAAGCTTGGAGAAGGAGAAAAGATGTGCCTAAATAAACCGTTCTGACAAGACCTGCCTGCCTGAATAATAAACAGCTTTGAAAAGAACGAGCGAGAGGTGCTTTGTTGCTGCAGCTTCATACAAGTGTTTCCTACAAGTGTGCAAGTGTTTCATACAAGTGAGTGTTTCATACACACACATACACAAGTAAAAATATTAAATTTGAAAACATAAACCATTCTGTGATTCTGTGATGAAAATAATTAGTACTGCCTGCGCGCACACACACATTCATAGACTATCAGAGACAGAAACAGCCGTCTTAGCTCACTCGGGAAGAGGTTTTCTACTACCCACAGAAATATCAGTGGTCCTTAAGCAGGGGTATTTGGTTCCTAGTGGGCATGTCTTGGTTGTCACAACTGCCTGGTTAGGGTTAGGGTTAGGGTTAGTTACTGGAGAGGGTAAGAGGCCAGGGTTACTGCAACAACACATCACAGAAGGCACTGGAGAGCTCCACAGGGAACAATCAGCTGGCCAAAACTGCTAACTGTGCCTATTCTCCAAAACCCTGAGAATGCTATTGATAACCAGAAATATCTGTTATTAGGGCTGGGGTGGCAGTACTGGAAGCACAGATGGTAAGTCCCTAAATTTGTATTTTACTCTGGTCTGAGTAGTCTGAAAACAATTATAAGATAAGGGTGCATGAAATGGCTCAGCAGGTAAAGAAGCCTGCCACCACACTGAAGGACCCGAGTTTGATTTCCAGGACCAACACGGTGGAAATAAAGAACTGACTCCCGCAAGCTGTCCTTTGACTTCCACACTTGTACCATAATGCTCGCGTGTGCGTGCCAGACACACACACACACATACACACACACACACACACGCAAACCGTAATTAAAAGTTTTAAATGGTGAATTACAGAATAAAACTATCGTAGAGGATTATTCCAAGAGAACATAATTTATTTAGTCTGTAAAACTGGTAAGAACTCAGCTGGTAAAATGTATAACACTCAAATAGACCATGTGTTGATCCCCAGAACCTACCAAAAAAGCCAGGCATGGTAAAGTCCTGGGGCTCACTGGCCCCCCAGCCTGGCCTACTCAGCAAGCCTGAGAACAGTGAGACTGTCTCAAAACAAGTGGACGGAGCCTGAGGAGCAACACCAAAGGTAAGGTGCACACACAAACACATGCACACATATCACACACACATATATATTCATGTGCAACCACACACGTGTATGTACCCACACGGCCTGTAAAAACTGGTATTGTTAAAGAAATTTAACAAATAGTTGACACGTTGTTCTAGAGAGTAAAGGACTTGCTACAGCTTCATAAAGTTACCTTTAAAAAGAAACATTCTGGGGGCTGGAGAGATGGCCTAGCGGTTACGAGCACCGGCTGCTCCTGCAGAGGACCCGGGTTCAATCCCTAGCACCCACATGGAGGCTGAGAACTGGCTTTAACTCCAGTTCCAGGGGAATCCAACAACCTGTTCTGACCTCTGCAGCATTGTACGACACGGGTGCACAAACCTACATGCAGACAGTACATTCATACACATACAAAATAAATAAAAATTAAAAAAGAGTAAGGTAGAAATGAAGTTTGAAAAAAAAAAATCTGAGCCAGGCGTAGTGGTGCACGCGTTTAATCCTAGCACTTGGGAGGCAGAGGCAGGCGGATCTTTGTGCGTTCAAGGCCAGCCTGGTCTACAGAGTGAGTTCCAGGACAGCTGGGGCTACAGGGAGACCCCGTCTCGAAAAGGCCAAAAAATAATAAATAAATAAAATAAATAAATAAATAAATAAATAAATAAATAAATAGAAAAAGAAACATTCATTTTTGTAAATGCAAAGCTCTAACCTCAGTGATGACACAGGTGTGAAAGTGATTAATCAACACTGGATTAATCAAGCCACAGCCAATGCTAAAGCTGTCAGACACACACACACACACACACACACACACACACATAAAAACACGAGGGAAGAGCACACACTCTGGAAACTGAACAAAACAAACATTTTGCAGCAATTCATGCCTTCTGGTTAGTCTGTAAGAATTTTGTTTTTTGAGACCATCAAAGGCAGTTTCTTTTTTTTTTTGGTCTTTTGAGACAGGGTTTCCCTGTAGCCCCAGCTGTCCTGGAACTCACTCACTCTGTAGACCAGGCTGGCCTGAACTCACAAAGATCCGCCTGCCTCAGGATTAAAGGTATGGGCCACCACGCCCGGCTCAAAGGCAATTTCTTAAAACCAGGTTTGTGGTTTCTTTGTTGTCGTTTTTTTAAAAGTCAGGAAATTAACATTAGGATGCTGGAAGGGGTGACACTTCTGTCCTCTGTGTCATCACAGAATGCAATCTGATACATTTTTGCCTGTTCTGTACCATCAACTGTGCCCTTCAGGACCAAGCTGTTCAGGCTGCCATGTTACACAGTTGCAAATACTATGTCAATGTACAAATCTGTCTTTTTCTTTTCTTATTTACCAATATGTAAGTGATGAATTTAAAGATTCTTTTACAAATACAAACTCTCAAAGTATTAAAACAGAATTACTTGGGGGCAAGTTTTAGGATTTTTTAAATTTTTTATTTATTTTCGTATGTGTATGAATGTACTGTCTGCATGCAGGTTTTGTGCACCTGTGTCGTGCAATGCTGCGGAGGTCAGAAGAGGGTGTCGGATTCCATTGGAACTGGAGTTAAAGATGGTTCTCAGCTGCCATGTGGGTGCTAGGGATCGAACCCGGGTCCTCTGCAAGAGCAGTTGGCGCTGGGGCTGGAGAGATGGCCTAGCGGTTAAGAGCGCCGACTGCTCTTACAGAGGACCTGTATTAATTATATATAAATTGGAGTCTGTAACTCCAATTCCAGGAGAACTCCAGTTCCAGGGGAATCCGACGCCCTCTTCTGACCTCCGCGGCATTGCACAACACGGGTGCACAAACCTACATGCAGACAATACATTCATTCACATAAATAATAAATAAATAATTTTTTAAAAAAAATTTTAAATATATAAACGAATCTTTTTTTAAAAGGAATTCAAGGGCTGGAGAGATGGCCTAGCGGTTAAGAGCGCCGACCGCTCTTACAGAAGACCCGGGTTCGATCCCCAGCACCCACATGGCGGCCGAGAACCGTCTGAAACTCCAATTCCAGAAGAACTCCAGTTCCAGGGGAATCCGACACCCTCTTCTGACCTCCGCCGCATTGCACGACATGGGTGCACACACTTGGCATGCAGACAGTACATTCATACACATACAGAAATAAATAAAAAATTAAAAAAATATTTTAAAAAAAGGAATTCAAGCAAGATCCTCTTGGAAATGCCTGACTCAACATCACTAATCATTTTCCAATGCAAGTCTTCATCTTCTTAAAAAGATAAAAAACCAAGGATCTTAATAGAGCGACCCTTGATATGAGATAAAGATTCTCAGTTAAAAAAATTGTAATGAAGCTGGGCGTGGTGGCGCACGCCTTTAATCCTAGCACTTGGGAGGCAGAGGCAGGCGGATCTTTGTGAGTTCAAAGCCAGCCTGGTCTACAGAGTGAGTTCCAGGACAGCTGGAGCTATAGGGAGACCCTGTCTCGAAAAGACAAAAAAAAAAAAAAAAATTGTAATGAGGGCCGGGCGTGGTGGTGCACGCCTTGAAATCCTAGCACTCGGGAGGCAGAGGCAGGCAGATCTCTGAGAGTTCAAGGCCAGCCTGGTGTACAAATCAAGTTCCAGGTCAGCTAGGGCTACGGGGAGACCCTGTTTCAAAAAAAAAAACAAAACAAAACTGTAATTTAAAAAAATCATGGTTTTATGGGTGGAGAGATAGTTCAGCGGTTAAGAGCACTGGCTGTTCTTGTAGGAGACCCTGAGTTTGAATCACAGTACCCTCTTCTGACCTCCAAGGGCATGCGCCACCAATGGCGCATGGCATAACTCAGGTGCACTTACACACATGCAGGCAATACACTCAAACACATAAAATAAAAATAAAATTGATTTAAAAAAATCATGGTTTTCAGATAGAAGTAACCTTAGATACATTTGAGTAGCTGAAACAATCATTTAACCTAAGGTCCTGCTTAAAACCTTTGTTTTCTGCTATTTTTTTTAACTCTTGTGGACTTCATCAACAGGCCCAGCTGTTAAATTTGGAAAGTGACAACAGACTCCTGAACAAACAACCCTGGCTATTGACAGCCTTGCTTCAAGCATCACCAGATAGTTGACCAAAAGGGTGTGGACTCGATACCCTGTCAAAATTCCATTAAGAAGTAGACAGAAACGTCACGGGTGCACAGACTTGTATGCAGACAATACATTCATACACATATGGAAATAAATAAATAAAATAAAATAAAAAAAAGAAGTGGACAGAAATAAAAGGAATGTATTCATATGTACCTTAAAGGAAAATTAAACTCTTGCCTCCTTTAGATGCTGCTTTGCTGTAAAAAAAAAAAATCTGCCCACTTTGAAAAGAGTGAGATAGGGTTACAAGTTTCTGAAAATGAGAAGTAAGCGTCAATTGAATCGCATGCAAAGTAGGGAAAACTGGTTCTATTACAGGCAGTAAGTAGAGAGAGACGTTAGAACCAAGCTTCTCGGCGAAGCCTGCAGAGTTGGTGTGTGCACCTTTCACAGACTTGACTTCACTTACTCAAGACAGGCCACTATCACCTAAACAGATGCTTTGGAACCACAGCAACTCTTTCTTAAGATTCCAGGAAGCAGAAACAACTTTCTATTCTCTAAATATGTTTTGTCTCCTTTATTTTTCCAAAAATCAAGCTTTCATTTATATGATAGCCCTGCTCAATTAGGGCAGGAACTGCTACCAGCTTTCCCTGCACACAGGTCAGAGACTGGCCCTCAGAAACTACAGACTTCACTTACACAGGGAAACTGAGACAAAGTCTGGTCTGTTTGGGGTCCAAGATCACCAATAAAATCTAAAAACATAAGCTGTATTTTTCATTGTTCTCACCCTCATTGCAATATATTACTGTACCTTTTCCCCAGACATTGTTTTTAAATGTTTTAAATTTAAATGTTTATTTCACATTTCAAAATAATCTTAAAAAGGATAATTGATAAATTGATAAACATACCCACACACACACAAAAAAACTTAAACTTCATCTTAAACTGAAGTGATGTGTTTTATTCATGAACACAATATATCCTACTGAAGACAATGACTTCTGCAACTTAAAGTTACAGAAATGTCCCCCAGACAACTCTTCTGATACCAAAATTAATCTTAATTTTTTGAAAGAAAAATACTATGAAGCCTCTGCTCTTCCAACTACAAAGTTTCAAAAAAATTAATTTCGGGGGCAAATTAAAAAAAAAAATCATAAAAAAAAACCCCAAGAAATACTGCCAGTTTGGGCTTTCTTTCCCTCTATCTTAAGGCTTCAATTTCCACCTTTTATGGAAAGGAATAAACAACCAGCTTCCTGTTCAATCACTAGCTTACAGCAGTCTTTTACACATCACAGAACACACCCGCCTCCTCCTTCAGTTCCCTCAAATGTCTCTTATCTTAATTTAAACTTGTTGAAATATGAGACTGTTTTACCACATTAATGCTTTCCTATGAAATTCATCTTACTTACTTCAGCATTAAGAACACTAAGGAACACCAGGAAGCTGTTAGATGATTAGGTATCCCTAAAAACTATTCCAATTAAACTGTTTATAACACGAAGACTCAGCACCGGAGAAAGTGAAATTGTGATGTACTACAATTTAAAATATTTAAAATTGTAGGTGACAGTTTAATTCTCTGGCTACTATTACACACAACAGAAAGAGCCCTTTGCACATCCCTCCCCTGTTTACTTATGTGAAAATGCAAAAGAGTGGAAATAAAATGGCTATCAATACAAGAAACTACCTTTTTAAAAAAAGCTTAATATTACTTTAACCCTATGTTTTCCTTTAAAAAAAGGGATGTCTTAGCAAAACTAACACGCATTCTTTTGTGCTTGGATGAACCACAGGAAAGCCAGGCCTCCAGGCCTTGGGGAGGAACCTGGTCCCCAGCGCTCTGATGGGCCTGGAGATAAGGCCACACGGTGACACTTCAGGAAGGGCCGGCTCACATTTGAATTTCTGCATTCCTCAAGAACAATTAATGGCAATAACCAACTCTGTAGAAGAGCTACATGAAAGCTGGCCCAATGAATGAGGGTCATCTGCTCTTTATCAAAGGGGAAACCCCATCCTGGCCAGTGTCTAACCTTTTAACCCTGCGGATTCCTAATTTACACATGAATAATGGAATTCTGGCCTAGAGTGCAACTTTCTGCCTCGAGCTGCTAAGTTCAGAAACCAAGACTCCTCTTGCCTGTGTGTTAAAAACCTCAAAGTGGCACAGGATAAAGTGTTAGATTATTGCTGGACTAAAGATACATGTGCTTATAAAATCTCTAAGAAAATAGAAAGAATATACTTGGATCCTGATAGTTTACTGAGAGAACTAGGTGAAAAAAATAAAAAGTAACAGGAGATCCACTTGCTGGCCTCTTCTGGCTTACTGTGAGTAACGTCTACACCCTAGAGCCTCCACCACCAGACACCACACCTTACCTAGTGTGTGAATTCAGGATCGCAAAGAAATTTCATGCTTCTAAGGAAAAATGTCTAAATCCACTTGGCATTTATTGTTTGAAATCTGAAATAGTAGCTGGGTTTTCCCTTGGGGTTAAAGGTGAGCACACAGTTCCAGTCCTTAACTGATGACAGCTATTCAATAGCAAAGTGATATTCTAAGCAGTTTCTCTGGTGAGTTTCATTTTTTTTTTCCCTGAGGGCCAGCAAGATGGCTCAGTGGGTAAAGGAGCTTGCCACAAAGCCTGACACCCTAAGTTCAATTCCTGAAATCCCTACATGATGGAAGAATGGACTAACACAAGCTATCTTCACAGATGCACACACACACACCACACACACACCACACACACACCACACACACACACACACACACACACACACTCTCACAAGCTGTGGTCCACATGCATGTCTCCCTCCCCCAACAAATAAAAAAATGTTTCTAAGACAGGGTCTTGATATGTAGGCCAGGGTGACCTGGAACTCCCCATCCTCCTGGCTTAGACTTCCATCCACATCGTGGATCGCAGGTGTGCACCACGCCTGACTTAAAAGATTTGTTTCTTATAACATGAAGACCACTTCACCACAATACTTTGTGATTTACATGTAATTAACTATTATTATTTTTAAAGATAAAAGAATCTGAAGATACCCAAAAGACTAAAAGTTTTATTTGGTCAATTGGACTTTATTTTGTTTGGTTTGGGCCTTTGGTGCTTGGAATTGAACCCCAAGCCACATGTATGTCAAGCAGTGAGCCACAAACACAGCCCTACTACTATTGTGCATTTGAGCCTTCATCTGATCACATGAATTTCAGACTTTATTTACCAAATCAGATAGTTCTGCATGTTTTCTAAGTGTCTCTGGAGCCCGGGATCTGCCTTGCCTCCTGGGAGCCCAGACACAAAGTATGCTCCTGATAAATGCTTCCTCTAAAGGCTCTCTACTCTACACCCCTCCCTGCACTTCCTGAGCACTCACACATTCTACTCTACACCCCTCCCTGCACTTCCTGAGCACTCACACATTCTACTCTACACCCCTCCCTGCACTTCCTGAGCACTCACACATTCTACTCTACACCCCTCCCTCCCCACAAAAGTAATTCAAGTTACAGTTTCTTAGAATAAAAAAAATGATTCCATAATTACCTTTTTTAAAAAAGGTAATAATTTTGTATTACTAGTCATTTTATTTTCACTCTTTTACATTTTTATTACATAATTAAAAACAGGAGAGGGGTGCAGTGGGAGCTCTTTCTAGTTGTATGGAATAGCAGCCAGAAAACTATTACCTATAAATTTGAATACTGGAAATTGTAGTGCATCAATCTGAAAAGGCAGAAAAGTAAGAACCCCAGAGTGATTATAATTAGACAAAAATCAAGTGAACAGAACCCAAGGCTAAAATGCACATTGTCCTGAAAGTAGTGCCACACAGGAAGACCAGCACTCAGTGAAAGACCAACAACCACAGCGAAAGAAAAAACGGTTCTCAGGGGTAGAGTTATCAGAAATCTTTTAGGGTTTACAATCTTCTTCAGTGAGGGTTGGGGCGGGGCTAGATGTGGAAACTTCTTTCTGATGTAATTCAACATAAATCTATCTTGTCTTACAATTTATTTTCTATAATTCATCATCACTGCACAAATCACATGGCTTACTTCTATGAGGGTAGCCTATGCATGCCTGCGAGCCACAGTTAACGTCACCTGGGAAACTCCAGAATCTATCGTCCAAAGTTTCAAATGTGCAGACATTGGACAGTAAGTGTTAAACCTTTTCCTCAAGAGCTGTCCCTTCCTGTTTTCACTTTATGAATGCTCAGTGTGTAGACACAGTGCAAAATCGATCTTTTGTGGGTTAATAAAGGCACACAACTAGACCTATAAAACGCCTTTAAAGACATAGCATTGCTTTGCTAGCATCTTGAGTGCTCTTTGGTCATCTGAAGAGGTGGTGGCCTGAAGGAGGACCCTACCTGTCCTTAGCCCATCATGACACCCAACAGTTACCAGGTCAACCACCAGCTAGTGAATCACTTGGATGGTTGTTCTGATGGCAATATTGATAAAAAGGAAATCCTCAGACAGCAAACTTTATGACAACAGGAAAAAAAATAGATCTGGTTTAAGTCCATTAGGCCTAATATAGAAATGGCCGTAACCTCCCTCTCAGCAGGACAGGGCTAGGAATACTTCAAAGGCTCCAAGTTACTGACCAATGCCCTCTCTTACAATTAAAAAGCAACATGGGTGATCTAAGAGTAGTCAAGGGAATGGAAGGTTGGGCTATAAGAAAGATTTAGCACTCTAGAGCCATCCGTGCAGCAGAAAGATTTGTGATTGTTTCCACTCAATTACTGATTTCCAAGAGATAAAAATTTTAGAACAACTTTGGTTGCAAGGTCTAAACTTCTGTATTTAATTCTTATAGCAAGCAATGCTTGAAATTTACATACAGCCACCTGAACAGGTTTTATATTACTTGGTGTTCCAAGTTGAATTTGAATTCTGGAGTTTACAATATGTGTTTGTTTTGTTTTGTTTTGCAGATTTTGCAGACCTTCATTAGCAGTAGCAAATTCTTAACATATATATGATGTTTAAGGTTATATTCATAAGTCTCTAAATCTAATCATGAAAAATGTTAAGAACTTAAACACTTACTTGACAAGGTCAGATGAGCTTTTTGACTAAGAACAGCGCCGTACTCATTCACTGCCAAACACTGATAGAATCCTTCATCAGACTGCTCTCCTCGCCTGCCCTCCACCTCGTTGATGTATAATGAGCCATTGGAAAGGACCTGGATCCGTTTATTTTCAGACAATTTTGCTCCATTTTTCAACCACGTGACCTTAATAGGAACCTCTCCATGAGCCTGGCAATCTAAAAGAACCGGGTCCTTCCTCGTGACAGTCACATCCTGTGGTTCTTTTATAAAAAACAATTCGTTAAAGCTCCACACTCCTGCAAGGGAAAAAGAAGGCTTGTCCAGAATTCAGGTATAAAATCATTTAACACACAATTGTAAAACTCAGATTCAGGTTAGAAGACAAAGTTTCTCCAGCCTCACCAGAGACGTTAATAAACCAGCTAACCTTGTGAGCAAGTCAGAGAAGTCGCCTGCCTTTTACAACATCCACACTAAAAGCAGGGGGAAGATTTCAGTAACTTCTATGCCTTGAGAATCTGGTTCTCAAGTTTCTTGCTACACATCCAAAAATCATCGCATGAATGAGCACCGGCGTTTGCTACTTTTACAAGCTTGTCAAAAAGATCTTGAACAGAGTAAGTCGTAAAAGTCTAATTTTACAAGAAATCATTAGCAAAACTCCAACTCTGTGAACAAGCAAGTTTATTTCCTTGTCTCTTGAAGTGTTTTTGGAACCCTTGGCATAGATTCTTTGGGGAAGTACGTTTATCTTCTGTGATAAATTACAAGTTTGCATTTTTTCTATCTGCTCTTTTACTATGGGGACTTCTCCTCTCCTTGAAAGAAATCCATTTACTTAATTTCTGCCAAGCCAGCTAGGTATTTAAAGGACAAACAATAGACTCTGAAAAGTTGGTAACTCTTGCTGCTTGTACTCAGTGGGTGATCGGATTAGGAAACCTTTATTTCACTTTTTTAGAGCTACCAACTGTTGGAAAAAATGCGTGACTAATTGGTCCTTACTGTCTAATAGGGATAGGAGATTGCTTAATCAACCAATACACATTTTTATCAGAGCAGAGGAAATCCAAGCACACCCATAGCCCCTGGTCTACGCTAGAATAAAGCAACACACACCCCCTTCACTCCCCCCCCCCCGCCCCCCGCCCCGCGCCTTCCCTCTCCCACATTTAGAGCAAACGCCAGCTAGCTCCGCATACTGATGGGGCCAACTGAGAGTTAGAGGTCCTGGTGAGGGTTGCTTCCTCCGGGTCATTTTGAATCCCTGATTACAAATGCCCAGGGATGGTTTCTCTGTTTCTGATCAAGACAGACCGTTGGAAAACCTCAAGGTCCGGCGCTCCTGAAGTGCGCCCAGGGCGATTGGAACCAGCCTACAGCCCCATGCAGCGCCCGCGCACACCACTCCGGAAGACGCCCATTGTGTTTCTGAACCTCACTTTGATCCTTTTCTCTAGCTAACTGAAACTCTTTCTGCGGCATTGCATGACACAGGTGCACAAACCTACATGCAGACAGTACATTCATACACATAGAAAATAAATAAATAAAAATAAATAAATTAATAAAAAAAAAAAAAAAAAGAGAAAAGAAAAAACAAACCCACGGTCTGTAATTTATAAAGAAATAAAATCACTCCTCTTTACACCATCTCCTTCCCAACAGTATTCACACCACACTTTTCTGTCTTTGAAGAAACCACGATCGAACCAAGGGAGGAAAAAATAAGTTCATCCAAGTTCGTTAAGACTGGAGTTTTCAAGGGTCCTGACCCCGAATCCCTAACTACGGGAAGTAAATTCAATTCCGGCACCTTTCTGCCGGCCCCTCTTGGACACCAACCCCCACGAAACTTTCCAGGCCCTTCTCTTTCCAGTTCCACCCACCCATCTCCTGCCTGGATTTAGAACTGGGAAAGGGTGCAAGGGGCATGAAAGAGAGGCGCCGACCTCGGTTCCGATCTCACGCACCCAGAGACCTGGGGGAAACCCTACTGCAAACCTGCAAACCGCGCGCAACCGCGGCGCCCCCTGCGCGGCCAGGAAACAACGTAAATAAAACCACGTGCAGCGGCGCGGAGCCCCCGGGCTGGCCCGAGCGCGGACAAAGGCGAGAGTGGACAGCGGCCCTGCAGCCCGGGGCAGCTCGGCCAGCCTCGGCGCGCATCCCGAGGGGACCGGGTGGCCAGCGCCGCCCGCCCAGCCTGCACACCCCGGCCCGGCCCCCCACCCACCCGTGCACGCCCGCGGCACACTCGCCGAGGGGAGCGCGCCCACCTGGAACGGAGCCGAGCAGCAGCAGCACCAGCACCAGCAGCAGCGGCGGCGGCGGCGGCAGCGGGGGCGCGCGGGGCGGCATCCCCCGCCGCACAGAAGGCGCCATTCAGCGGGGCTGCTCAGGCATGCTCCCCGGCGCTGCCGATCGCGGGTCCCCGCTGCAGCCGCTGCACGCGTGGCGTGGCGTGGCGTGGGTCGCAGGCGCACCGACTCCGGCTGGCGCGCACCAGGCCACGGGGACCACGAGCGTCCGCCCCGGGGCGGAGGGAGGCTGCAGAGGGCGGGCGCGGCGCAATGGACAGCAGGGTTGGCCCGCGGACTACTTTCTACATCTGGCCCCTGGTCCCCGGCACGGCGAGGTCGGCGGAGGGACACGCTGCGACCCCGGGGACAAGGGGGTGGGCCACGCCGGACAATGCACCTGGGGGTCAGGCCCGGCCGGGGGGGGGCGGTGTCCGGCCGCGTCCCTGCCCCCTCCGCCTCCGCGCCACCACCGACCACCGGGCCACGAAGGCCAAGCCTCCTGGCCCCGGCCAGTGCCCTCCACCCCCCCCCCCGGGGCCCCTCTCCCTCCCGCGGGCTAGTGAGGATTCTGCAAGGAGGAGGAGGCGAGTGGGGGAGGGCTGGTGTTGAGAGACGTGGAAAGGCCGGAGACTTCTCCCCTGATGGCCCCCTGCCCATCCCCCTGCCTTCCTCACCCGCCGAGGCCCTGTGTAGGGAAGTCCAGTTCCCACTTCTCAGGCTTGTCAGCGCCCCTGGAGGCATCCTAGGGAGACCAGCCCCCCACGGGAGCGCTCACACATGCCCGAGTATTTGGAGTCTGTTTTTATAGACCTGACCCCATCAGTTGTAGCCCAGGCTTCAAAATTAGAATTAAATTCTTAAAAATTAAGAATTAGGGGGGGGAGAGAGAGAGAGAGAGAGAGAGAGAGAGAGAGAGAGAGAGAGAGAGAGAGAGAGAGAGAGAGAGAGAGAGAGAGAGAGAGAGAAACGTTTGGGGGTTTTGTTATGTCTTCCAGAAGTTAACCAAAAATCTGTTGAGAACTGCGCAAAAAGTGCCCAGTCCTGCGAGTGGAAGCTACGTGACGGGGGGTGCACAGCTTGCTGTGCAGGTCCAGACTTTGGTCGGTTACCCGCTTAAAAGTTAGGCCGCCTAGGGAAGACGTCAGGGATGGGAATTTGTTCACAGCTCCTGAAATTAATTAAGGATAAACCAGAGGAATCGAAAAGTACATTTAAAGAGGGTAATCAGGGAGCTACATGTGTGGCGCCTACAGAGTCTTTACACGTGGATTAGCATTTGCTAATCCAGATCTAAATCTTTGCCACATGACGAGGGCACAGGCTAAAAGCTAACTTTAATTAAAGCTGGTGAAGGAAATCTAGCTTTCTGCCTGTAGCGTGTTCCAGAAACCCTCCTGATGAAAGGCGGGTGGGTGTGTGGTTTTAGAAATTTGCTAGGACACAAGGACTATTTGTCCTCAAAGATATATAAGAAAAATCAGGGCTGGAGAGATGGCCTAGCGGTTAAGAGCGCCGACCGCTCTTACAGAGGACCCGGGTTCGATCCCCAGCACCCACATGGCGGCCGAGAACCGTCCGAAACTCCAATTCCAGGAGAACTCCAGTTCCAGGGGAATCTGACACCCTCTTCTGACCTCCGTGGCATTGCACGACACGGGTGCACAAACCTGCATGCAGACAGTACATTCATACACATACAGAAATAAATAAAATTAATAAAAAAATTTTTTAAAAAGAAAAATCAGTCTACTTAGCAATTTCAGTTTAACCCAATGTAAAATAGCAGTGCCTTTGGTAATAATAGTCCAAGCCCATCTTTAGGTAAATTCGAATGAGTTCTACACGTCAGAATAAAAGTTCGTGGGAAGGGAAAAGGGTTTGGGGTAATAAAATGTGATATTGTACAGATCTGTTAAATATCTGATAATTCAACTGTACAGAAAACAAGGCTCTTAACTGGGGGCTCTTAACCCAGGATTTTGTTTGGGTTTTGCTCCCTCTCAAACCGACCCGGGACCTCCCTTGTAGTCCTAGGCTGGTGTGAAACAGGCTTGACCCAGCACTCCCAGGCTGGCTAGATTTTTCATGTATGATTTTCTTCTCCCTCTTGACTAGGGTCCTCCATAGTTTCCGTTGACCCTGAGGGCTCATATTTCCTGAATAAGAATTGCTAATTAGATGCTTTGACACCATTGCTGAGTAAATCAGAAGAATAAAGGCTTGGGGGGGGGGCATCCCCAAAGACAGAACTTTTTCAACGGCCACTTTGCCTTTTAACAATTTCATCATACTAGCCTTTAATTCTTGTAGATGTAGATATCTTTGGGATGGGTATTTGCATGGAATATCAATGAAAGGAGAGGATGTGAATGAGAGTAACTGGTCCTGGTTTGACAACTGCATCAGGCTGGGCAGCAGTAGACTCCCCCAACAGCGTATGTTATACTACATTGTATAAGATTGCCAGCTCACAGGCTGGAGAGATGGCCTAGCGGTTAAGAGCACCGACTGCTCTTGCAGAGGACCCGGGTTCGATCCCCAGCACCCACATGGCGTCTGTAACTCCAATTCCAGGAGAACTCCAGTTCCAGGGGAATCCAACGCCCTCTTCTGACCTCCGCGGCATTGCACAACACGGGTGCACAAACCTACATGCAGACAATACATTCATACACATAATAAATAAATAAATAAATAAATAAATAAATAAATAAAATTTTAAAAAAGATTGCCAGCTCACTCAAATAGTTTCATGTACACTTACTAGATTCTCACAGTAAACCTGTGGGATAAGCAGAGATACTGTTACTATTATTGATAACTCCTTTAATTTGAGTAACTAGACTCACCCAAAGTTTATTGCTTTACAATTCTTTCTGCCTTTATTTTTAAACTTTTTAATTGTTTCTTCTAGTTCTAGAGTTTGAACCTAGGGACTCATGTATGCTAGGCAAATACTCTACCACTAAGCTACGTCTCCTAGCCCTTTGTCTTCTTGATTTTATTTTTTATTTATTCTTGTATGTGTATGAATGTACTGTCTGCATGTAGGTTTGTGCACCCATGTTGTGCAATGCTGTGGAGGTCAGAGGAGGGTGTTGGAGTCCCCTGGAACTGGAGTCAGAGACGGTTCTCAGCCGCTATGTGGGTGCTGGGGATCGAACCCAGGTCCTCTGCAAGAGCAGTTGGCACTCTTAACCGCTAGGCTATCTCTCCAGCCCCGATTTTATTTTTTTATGTGTATAAGTTTATTGCCTACGTGGATGTAAGTGCACCTGTGTCATGCAATACCCACGGAGGTCAGAAGAGGGCGTAGGTTTCTCTGGAACTCTGCCGTGTGAGTACTGGGTCCTCTGCAAGAGCAGTCAGTGCTCTTAACTGCTGAGCCTTCTTCCAGCCCGTTTATTTTATGTTTTTAAAGTTTATCTTTAATTATGTGTGTTCATATGTACATTTGCCTGTGTTTTTGTGTGTGCACACATGAGTTCAGTGCCCTTGGAGGCCAGAAGAGGGTGTCAGATTCACTGGAGCTGGAGTTACAAGCGACTGAGCTGCCTGACATGAGTGCTTGGAATCGAACATGGATCCTCTGCACTCATGAACTCTTTACCCCAGCCAGCCATCTCTCCAACCATATTTTATTTTTGAAACAGGATCTTATATAGCTGAGATTAGCCCTGAACTCCTGACCTTCCTGCCTTCATCTCCCAAGTGATGTGATTATATATGTGGCCATTATGCCCAGTTTATGTGATGATGGGGAATCAAACCCAGAGCCTTGTCCATGCTAGGTAAGCCCTCTACCAACTTGCTTGTATCTCCAGCCCCACCCCTACCTCCTTGTCCCTCAAAAAAAAAAAAAAAAAAAAGAAAAAAAAAAAAAAAAAAAAAAAAAAAAAAAAAAAAATCTCTTCCTAGGTTCCAGAATTGATAGCATGTTCCTTTGAATAACACATACCTATCTTCTCAGACACATCTCTCATTATGATTTCATTCCACGCTTGGGTCCACAGCTGCTTAAGAGCTTATTATCTAGTTCTTAGAATGGCCTAAAATTTCCATCCAGCACTGCACGTTGTGTATACGAGCCAATATCACAATGGGAAAAGACTGGTTTGGGGTTTCTAACATGCTGGAGTTCAAATTTCAATGTTTCATAAACAACTTACACTCCCAGACCTAATCTATCTAATAGGAATAAAAATAATACCAGTGGGCTGCTGTGATATAAGAGGATGCCTAAAAATAGCTGGAACCTGGCTGAATAAAGTAATTGCTTGCTATTATTGTTCAGTGAGCAGACAGTCCCAATAGTGACAAATCTTTGCCCTTTTGGGTGGCTTGATTTTGAAAAGTTCAAGGGTCTAAGGGTCAGACCTGATTAACTTGTTGGTGACTGTGCAGAGGGTGACTCTAATGACTTCATTCAGTAGCTCCTACATTGGTTCTGCAGAAGTAAAACATGGCTTGGGTGTCCCAGCTCCTCAGGCTCTCCCTTGGAGTATAAAGATTATTGAGATAAATATCTCCCTAAACCCTGTTTTGTTTTCATATTCTGAAAAAAAAAAGGTCAGTGGTTTTCAGACCAAAAGAGTAGACCATATATACTCAAAGACTAGACCATATATACTCAAAGAGTAGACCATATACACTCAAAGAGTAGAACATATATACTCAAAGAGTAGGCCATATATACTCAAAGAGTAGGCCATATATACTCAAAGAGTAGACCATATATACTCAAAGAGTAAGCCATATATACTCAAAGAGTAGACCATATATACTCAAAGATTAGGCCATATATACTCAAAGAAAAGAACTGAAGGGACCAGGAACATGGCTCAGTTAGTAAAGGTTTTGCTTCACAAGCACTGAAGCCCAAGTTCAGATCCCTTACACCACACAAAAGCCAAGCACAGTGGCTCACCCCAAGCAACGGGGAAGAGGAGACAAGAGGGTCCCAGGGTCTCTGGCCAGTCTAGCCAAATCAGTGAGCTCAGGGTTCAGTGAGAGACCCTGTCTCAAAAAAGTAAGATGGAGAGCAGGTTAGGAAGACACTCCACATTGACCCCTGACCTCCACACACATGCACACACATAAAAGAACTGAAATCTGAAGATAAAGTTAAAAACAAACAACATTAATGAATTCAAGGGGCCTGACATGGCATCCCGAGGAAATAACAAGTCCAGCCGTAATTGTGGAGCGGGACTGTGTGATCTTCAAAGTCTCTGAGCCCTAAGCATTACCTGGATCTGTAGACTCCCAGAACTATCTGTAGAGAGATGTGAATCATAGATAGACAATGACAAAGCAGAAGACTGACTTTTGAAGTATTTATTGAGCTTTTCCTATAGGTTAGAAGAGCAGGCCTGATGAGGATCCTTTGCTACAATTCTCATGTTTCACAATTCACTCACTGGTGGGTCTAACAGCTGTCACCAGAAGCATTCTGAAACAAGTTATTGTGAATGTAGGTTGTAACTGTTGTGACTGTAAACAGTGCATCTACTGTGACAAAAGTTTGATGGTTCCTCAAAGAATAAACAATAGGAGAGGGACCAAAACATACCACTGTAATCCCAAGAAGCTGAGGCAGGGGGATCAAGAGTGTGAAGCTGCTGGGCATGGTGCCGCACGCCTTTAGTCCCAGCACTTGGGAGGCAGAGGCAGGCAGATCTCTGCGAGATCAAGCCCGGCCTGGTCTACATAGAGAGTTTCAGGACAGCTGGAGCTACAGACAAAAAAAAAAAAAGAGTGTGAAGCCGGCCCAGACTACATTAGCATGACTCTATCAAAATGATAATAATAATTTCTGCAAACTTCATATAATATTTTACCATATTTAGACCCCCTCTCTTATCTGCAACTTCCCTTATTATCCCCCACCCAATTTCATGTACACTATCATATGTTGGGGTCTATAGAATCAGATTTCTCTCCCCAAATAACTTTTGCCATGCAGAACAGTAACAAAAATATTTAATGTATGTGCACGTGCATATGCTGCTGTATGCAGAGGAGGTCAAAGGACAACTCACAGAGGTTCATTCTCTCTTCTATCATATGATTCCCAAATATTGAGCTTCAGGTTGTTGGGCTTGGTGGCAGGTGTCTTTACCCACTGAGATGCAATTATACCAAAAACAACTTCTTGAATAGTTGCATAGTCATGTTTAATCCAATATTATTCATGAGCACTAACATGAAAGTAACCTAAATGTTGGTCAAGGGATCAATGAAAATTTGGAAGTAATTATCCAGCATTAAGACTAATATGGAAGGGCTGGAGAGATGGATCTGTGGTTAAGAGCACTGGCTGCTTTTTCAGAAGACCCGGGTTTGGCTCCTAGCACCCATGTGACAGCTAACTCTAGTTCCAAGGTACCCAGAGCCCTCTTCTGGCTTCTGTGGGCATTACATGCACATGGTGCATATACGTGTAAACAAGATACTCATACACATAAAAATAAATACTTCTTTTGCGTCTTTTTGAGACAGGGTCTTGCCATAGACTGCAGCTGGCCTGGAACTCACTATCTAAACCAGGCTTGCCACAGTCTCTCAGAGATCCACTTGCCTATGTCTCCCAAGTGCTTCGAGTGTGTGCACCACCACACCCAGATCAAATACAAATTTTTATAATAATATGGAAGCATATGTAGCTCAGTGCTAGAGTGCTTGCCTAGCCTGTGCAAAGGCCTGAGTTTAATCCTCAACACTACAGAAAATATGGAATATTAAATATGCAAATATTGTGGAATACTATTCAGCTTTTCATGTGTGTATGTGTGTGTGTGGTATATATACCTATTTGTATGGCTATATGCCCATTTGTCTGTGTGGGGAATACAGAGGTGGACTTCGAGCTGTCTTCCTTAATTGTTCTCCACCTTAATTTTGAAGACAGAGTCTGTCACTGGACCTGGACCTCATTGATTCAATTAGGCTAGCTGGCTAATGTGTGCCAGGAATCTTCCTGCCTCCTCCCCATCAGTCCTGGGGCTATGAAATGTCACAGTTAGCTTCAACTATCAACCTGACCGAACCCAGAGTCACCTGGGAAGAGGGAACATCAACTGAGGAATTTCTTCGAACTGATTGGCCGGTGGACATGCCTTTGAGAAGTTACAGACAATTGTTAGCCTCCATGTGGGTGCTGAGAACCGAACCCAGATATTTGCAAAAGCAGCCAATGCTCTTAACCACTGAGCCATCTCTCCAGTCCCTTCAGCTTTTTATTTTATTATTTATTTATTTATTTATTTATTTATTTTTGGTCTTTTTGAGACAGGGTCTCCGTGTAGCCCCAGCTGTCCTGGAACTCACTCTGTAGACCAGGCTGGCCTTGAACTCACAAAGATCCACCTGCCTCTGCCTCCCAAGTGCTAGGATTAAAGGCGTGCACCACCACGCCCGGCTCCCTTCAGCTTTTTAAAGTAGACAGTCCGCAGGGCTGGAGAGATGGATCAGTGGTTAAGAGCACTGGCTACTCTTGTAGATGACTCAGGTTTGATTCTCAGCACCCATAAAGCAGCTAATGACAGTCCAGTTCTCGGAGTTCTGGTGTCGTTTTCTGGCCTTTGTGGACAATACACACACATGGTATACTTACATATATGTAGGCAAAACACTCATACACGTTAAAAATAAAATATTAGAAAAAGACAGTGCCATCATCTGCAATGTCATGGAAACTAGAGGACATTGTACTCGTTTGAAGAAGTGAACCATGGGAAGACAAATCCTGCGTGGCTGTGCTTCTGTGAGGTATTTCATGTCATCAACACTTAGAGACAGAAAGAAGAATGTTGGTTATTAATTAAGCAATGAGAGAAAGTTGTTCAGGTATGGAGTTTCAGTGAGGCATGATGAACAAAGTTCTAGAGATCCTTTGCAAACAGAGTGGGTACAATGCATGCTGAAAAGTGTTCACCGGGTAAAGTCTCGGAACACATTACCTGTACATGCACAGGACTGGCAGTGATGGTGGCAAGGTAGAAGTTCCTGTTTTCTAACAATATGTGGATCACACAGATAAAAAATAAAGGAAAAGCCAAACTTATAACCATCCCGTCCCATGAAACTGAAGACCAGATGAAAGATGCTGACTGGATCAGGTACGGTAACATTTGACTGACACCCCCATTCACTTCTATTCATGGCTCTCCTGGAAACGTTTCTGAAATCTTTTTTCCCTTTAATCTATTCTTGGGGGCCCAGTGGTTAAGAACACTGGCTGCTCTCACAGAAGACTTGGTTCAGTTTCCAGCACCCACATGGTGGCTACCACCACCATAACCCCAGTTCCTGGGGATCTGGTGCCCCCTTCTGGCCTCTGCAGGCACTGCACACACATACATACATGTAGGTGAACACTGTAACACATGAAAATAAATCTTTACAATTCCATCCTTGGACTGGAAACATAGCTCCCTGGGTAAAGTACACAGTGTGAGGATCTGAATTCAGATCCCCAGGACACACATAGCAGCCAGCTGCAGCAGCATGTACCTGAAATCCCAGCTCTGGGGAGGTAGAGACAAACAGATCCCTGCTAGCTCACTTGACAGCTTAGTCTAGTTTACATAGTGAAGTTCTGGGCCAGTGAGCAACCTATCTCAAACAACAGAGGGAAGGAGCCGAGGAGCAACACCTATGCTGTCCTCCTACATGAATAGGCACGTCGACATGAGGATACACACGCACACACGTGTGCAAACATCCACACACACCTCTGACCCGGTGTCTCCTGCCCATGTCCCAGCTCTTGGTGCCCCTCAGCCATTTCAGATCTCCCAAAGCCTTCCAATCTTCTATCCCAATCCATTTTTAGAGTTACTGCCAGATAAATTTTTCTGTAATCAAGTTTTTCTTGTGATCAAAACACTTTCACTACCCTCTCATTGCCTGTAAAGTGCCCAAGTTGCCTATAAAGTGCCCCAGGGCTCCTTACAAATGCCTTGATTCTAATGGTCCCTGCTATGGCTCCAGCCATAACAACTTTATGGTCAGATTTTTCTTACTCTTGTGTTTGCCCAATAGCACCTAAATTATTGTGACTTTGAGTCTTTGCAGGAACTTCTCCCTAAAGCCCAAATATTCTCTGCACCCTTGCTCTGCTCGCACTCTAAACCTTAACTGGACTTCTAGAGATGGCACAGATATTTTGTCTGAAAATTGACAGTGTTTTCATGGTACACAGCTCATGTTTTCTCACACGGCAGTCAGCGTCTTGAGGGTCATTTTCTGATTCACTTTGGTGCTCTCAGTGTGAAAGATACTGCCTTGTAGTGAACCAAATAGATATTTCCTAACCAAAGTAATAATGTTTTACTTTATCAAGATGCTTATTAAAATGATAGAGATGAGACAGGGACGTGGCTCAGTTGGTGGAGTATGTGCCTAGTATGTATAAAGCCCAGGATTCCGTCCTCTGCCTTGTACATACCTGGTGTGGTGGTGCAGGTTTGTAAGCCCAGCACGTGGGAGTTAGAGGCAGGAAAATTGGAAGTTCCAGGATAGCCTGCAATACAGGAGACCTGTAGCAAAATGAATAGATAAAGACCAATTTCAAGATCGTTTTCTTGGTGATTACACAGCCCCCTGCTTGGGTTGTCACTGGATACATTGATAATTTTTTACTTTAGTCATCTTTATCTGAATTTGCATTTCACATAATGTATCACTATATGCTCCTTAACAGAAAGAATGTTCCCCACTGGTACTAGTGGCACAGACTTTTCTTCTAAGCTCATTGGGAGGCTAAGCAGGAGAGCTGCAAGTTCAGGGTCTGCCTGGGCAACAGTGAGTCCAAGGCAAACTTGGGAAACTGCCTGAGACCCTATCTCAAAATAAAAAGTAAAAAGAAGGTTGAAGATATAGCTCAGTGGTGGAGTGCTTGCTTAGCACGCATGAGGCCCTACGTGCACTCTGCACTACTGAAAAGGAGAAAAAGGAAAGTACATTTCCATTCCTCGTAGCTGCCTATGAAGACCAGAACTGAGGAAAGGGGTTCTGAGGGACTCTTCAAGTGAGGATTTGTTTGTCATACAGCAATTTCTGAGAGAAGAGAGAGTTGGGAGATAGGAGCTAGAAGTAATCTGTTAGGTGCAGAACTGAAGGAGCCATTCAGTGGAAGGAAAGGAGAGGTGGGGGAGGGTTTGTAGCAGAGAACAGGGATTTGGAACTAAGGTTATAGTCCTGCAGGACACTAGCAATGAGGAGAGTCTCAGAGGAACTGCTAATGGCCAGCCACATTCTCTCATTCAGCTGAACACTAAGCATCAAATATACTTCAGGCTTAAAAAGATGTTAGAGACACAGTTATTAAGAAAAGCACACCTAGAAGCTGGGTGTGGTGGCTCGCGCCTGAAGCCTCAAGTGAGTTCTAGGCCAGACTAGCTATAGAGTAAAAAATCATAGATCCTGCATATTATAATAAGGTCTGAAATGTTCAGGATATGAAAACAAAATTAATCCTGTAATGGGAGGAACTAGGAAAGGAGAAAGTGTACCAGCAAATAGCGAGAAATCTCAGACGTGCAGCTGGGGAGATGCAGCAGTTCATAAAAAGGACCTGAGTTCCATGCCCTGAACACGCTTTTTAAGAAAAGCTGGGTGTGGCGCCCCACACACGTAATCCCATCTCTGAGGAGGCAGAGGCAAGCAGGTCTCTGAAGCTCCCTGGCCAGCCAGTCTAGCCTGCTCAGCAAGCCCCAGGCCAGGGAGACAACCGAGCTCAAAAACCAAGGTGGGAGCTGGGGCAATGGCTCAGTGGTTAAAAGCACTGGCTGCTCTTACAGAGGACCCGGGTTCTATTCCCAGCACCCACATGGCGGCTAAGAACCATCTTTGACTCCATTTCCAGGGGAATCCGAGACCCTCTTCTGACCTCCGCGGCATTGCATGAGACGGGTGCACAAACCTACATGCAGACAGTACATTCATACACATAAAAAAAAAAAAAAAAAGCCGGGCGTGGTGGCGCACGCCTTTAATCCTAGCACTTGGGAGGCAGAGGCAGGCGGATCTTTGTGAGTTCAAGGCCAGCCTGGTCTACAGAGTGAGTTCCAGGACAGCTGGGGCTACAGGGAGACCCTGTCTCAAAAAGACCCCCCCAAAAAAATAAATAAATAAAATAAAAAATTCAAAATAAAAATAAACAAAGGAAAAAAATAAAAAATAATAAAATGTTAAAGTATATGCACGAAACCACAACCACATATAACCCAGCACAGCTAGAGCGCAGGCAGCGCTGGAGAGCTGAGAGGGGAGGCAATCCAAGTCAGAAGAAGCTTAGGCCGTGCTAACCTTGTCCTGGAAGCCATGTTTACAGAAGTGTGCCATGTGCCAGGACCTGTAGTGATGTTATCTCAGTCCTCACAACTGGATAGCCTAGCATGACTGAGCTCAGAGAGGTGCAGTAGCTTACTCCAGATCACAAACCTGGTTGATACATGACAAAAACATGATTCACCCTGACCCACCTGACACCTCACTGGAAGTTGTTGTTTAGTGCTCTCATGGGGCATCCTGTGAGAAGCAGAGATAAGCCAGGCATGGTGGCCTGTGCCTTTAATCTCAGCACACTGGAGGAAGAAGTACGCAGAGCTCTCTGAGTTTGAGGCTAGCCTGGTCTATGTAGCAACTTCCAGGCCTGCCAGTGCTATACTTAGTGAGACCCTGTCTCCAAACAGACGAAACAAAACAACTGAAAAGTACAGTTAGAGGTGTCATAGCTGGAGATCGAAAGAACTACTGACAGAACGAAATAAATGTCATTTGCTGGAAGCTCTCTGTGTCTTACATTCTAAAATGACACTTGTCACCAATTCATTCTGTCTCATTCCCTTGTGTCTCAGAGCATTGCTACCCTTTTTCTGCTTCACATGGACCAGTAAAGCACAGAGCACCAGTAGAGCTTGAATCCATGGTGGACGGAAAAGAGGTAGACTCAGTGTCTACTTTTTGGTTAATTCAATTGTATTTGACGGACGGGAATTACATTTGAGTGCAGGGAAATCTGTTCTTTATGCAGTTGTTAAGAAAGGACTTGGTTGGGGCTGGAGAGATAGCCTAGCGGTTAAGAGCACCGACTGCTCTTACAGAGGACCCAGGTTCGATCCCCAGCACCCACATGGCAGCTGAGAACCTTCTGAAACTCCAACTCCAGGAGAACTCCAGTTCCAGGGGAATCCGACGCCCTCTTCTGACCTCCATGGCATTGCGCAACATGGGTGCACAAACCTACATGCAGATAGTACATTCATACACATACAGAAATAAATAAATTAATTTTTTAAAAAAAGAAGAAAGGACTTGGTTGCCTGGCGTAGTGGCACACGCCTTTAATCCTAGCACTTGGGAGGCAGAGGCAGGTGGATCTTTGTGAGTTCAAGGCCAGCCTGGTCTACAGAGTGAGTTCCAGGACAGCTGGGTCTACAGGGAGACCCCGTCTTGAAAAGACCAAAAAAAAAAAAAAAGAAAGGATTTGTGAATCTTAATTACAACTGAATCAATAATATCTGAGGTGCTACTGCAACCTGTGTTGCTTCAGAGATGTATACATGTCTGAGACAAGGGAGGTTTGATCTCACACAAGCCACCCTGGTCAGATTAGGTGTAACCTTTTTTTTTTTTTTTTTGTCTTTTCGAGACAGGATCTCCCTGTAGCCCCAGCTGTCCTGGAATTCGATTTGTAGACCAGGCTGGCCTTGAACTCACAAAGATCCATCTGCCTTTGCCTCCCAAGTGCTAGGATTAAAGGCGTGCACCACCATGCCTGGCTAGGTGTAACCTTTTATAGTCATCCCTGAATCCCAAATTTTAAAGGCAAGGACAGGCCAGAATGCATGTAATATGTACCACCGAAATAATAATAGTACCACTAGCAACAGCAAAATAGCCACTCTATTCTACAGAGGGAGCCCACGGCTAGGAAAGGTTAAGAAACTTTCCAAAGGTCATAAACAAGTAATGATAGTGTCCAACTAAAAGGGGAGCTTGTCCATTCCATGCCTCATTGATTCATGTGTCGTTGTTTCCCTGACCACACCGAGATTCTCTACCACCGGGCACTCACTTCTCTTTGACAGAGTTCATTTGTCTATAGTAGATAGAATTTGCTGTCAGTTGAACATTTTTTTTCTTTTGAGACACAGTCTCTTGTGTCTAGTCTCTAACTTGCTCTATATACCCAAAGATGACCTTGAACTTTTTTTTAATTTTATTTTTTTTTATGTGTATGAATGTACTGTCTGCATGTGGGTTGGTGCACCCGTGTCGTGCAATGCCACGGAGGTCAGAAGAGTGTGTCGGATTCCCCTAGAACTGGAGTTAAAGATGGTTCTTAGCCGCCATGTAGTTGCTGGGAATCAAACCCCAGTTCTGTGCAAGAGCAGTCGGTGCTCTTAACTGCTGAGCCATCTTTCCAGCCCCAGCCTTGAACTTCTGATCACATCATTGTCCATGTTTGGAGGTCAGAGGACTTCTGGGAGTGAGTTTTCTCTACCATGTGGGCCCTAGGGATCAAACTTGGTCCTCAGGTTTGGCAGTGAGTACCTTTCTCTCTGAGCTATCTCACTGCCCCAAGTGATCTTTTACTTCACAATTCTAGCTATGCATTTAAATGATGACAAATGAAATCTACATATGCACGAAAATATGGCAATGAACATCTAAATATAATTTCTGGGCTGTGAACTTGTCCATTTGCTCTTTAGCATTGATCTTGTCTTCCTAAAAGAGTTTTTTTTTAATTTTTTATTTATTTCTGTATGTGTATGAATGTAGTGTCTGCATGCAAGTCTGTGCACCTGTGTCGTGCAATGCCGCGGAGGTCAGAAGTGGGTGTCGGATTCCCCTGGAACTGGAGTTCTCCTGGAATTGGAGTTACAGATGGTTCTTAGCCGCCATGTGGGTGCTGGGGATCGAACCCGGGTCCTCTGCAAGAGCAGTCGGCGCTCTTAACCGCTAGGCCATCTCTCCAGCCCCCCTAAAAGAGTTTTATTTCCAGCTCTACTTGGTATAACTTAAGGGGAAGGAAGAAAAAAAAAAGGAAATGGAAAACTCGAAGATGGTAATGGAAATGTTATACAGATCTGTGAAATCAAACCGATGGGAAAATGCCAGAAGTGAGACTAGTGAAAGTCACGATGGCGGAGTGGCTTCGGGGTGGAGAAATGTCCCGCTCCCATCCATCCTACTGCAGGTTCCTGCCCAGGGGACAGTGCGTGCACCTGCTGAGCTGTTTGGTGGACGAGAGAAGTGGTAATGCACGAGAGGGAACGAACGCGATTCGTAGAGGCGGTCCCCAGCACCTTCATGCCCCATTAGAGACACTCCGGGGCTCTGAAGGACTTCAGCACTCTGTTTTCAGACACACCCATGCTAAGCTTGTCTTTAGTACTTTCAT
This sequence comes from Rhizomys pruinosus, assembly GCA_009823505.1. Classification (NCBI taxonomy): domain Eukaryota; kingdom Metazoa; phylum Chordata; class Mammalia; order Rodentia; family Spalacidae; genus Rhizomys; species Rhizomys pruinosus. Next base: position 235,568 of record VZQC01005240.1, read on the forward strand.
AAATCTTTTATGACTGTGCACAAATAGCACACCATACCTCAACACCTTAGCGAAGTGATTTGCACACAGTGGCTGGGGCAAGGGTCTCAAATTTTGGAAAGGAGGAACACTGTGCTTTTCACTTTGTTCTTGATGAGTCCAAGGTGTTGATGTCAATAGTTGAGGGCTGGTTTGTGTATGCGTGTGGAGGAAGGAAAAGACAGCTTACAAGTAGAAGTCTCTAGACTGTGTGCCCACCCCCAACCTGGCCAGCGTGTCAAGCCTCTGGCTTCAAGGAATGGATAACATTCTCTCCACACTCCCTACCTTGGCCAAATACTGATGCATTTGGAGAACAAGATGCTTAGTGACTGAATTTGCTGAAGGAGGCTTTGAGAAACAGTCATTTCTTCTTTCACATTATTTATTATTATTATTATTATTATTTTATTATTTATTATTATTATTTTATTATTTATTATTATTATTTTATTTATTATTATTATTATTATTATTATTATTATTATTTTGCGACAACTGGCCTGGAACTCACTACGTAGACCAGGCTGCCTTGGATCTCAGAGAGATCTACCTGCCTCTGCCTCCCTAAGTGCTGGGGTTAAAGGTGTGTACCACCATACCCAGCAGTAGTTGTTCTTTACTGTAGGCTGAGTGGCTATCATCTCTAATTAGAAATTTATAAACACAAAGATCCTTGAAACTGTGTTTACATAGTTCCAAGTTCCAGATAATACCATGTGTTGCATGTGCATGTGTGTTCGTGTGTGTGTGTGTGTGTGTGTGTGTGTGTATTAGATTGGTAGCTATCATTGGAAAGTGATAGCATGTGGAAGAGGTTTGAAGAAAATAGTTTTCATGATAATTCTCCTTAGAGCCAGAGATTAAAGCCTGTGTAACATTTCCAGAGATTTTTTTTTAAGTTCACTGTAAGCCATTTTCTAGATCTTTCACCTCTAAGATTGAGAGGAAGATAATGAGTGTAGAAACATACAGAGCCAAGTATTATGATTCTATAGATAGGCCTAGCATTTTTCAGAAAGGTAATTTGCAAGTTTGTATTTTTTCATCAAATAAAGACTGATGGGGGAGGGACTGGAAATATGGCTCAGAGGTTAAGAGTGCTTGTCATTCTTGCAAAGGACCTGAGTTCAGTTCTTACCACCACATGGGGTGGCTCACAGACACCTGTAACTCCATCTCTATGTATCTAACACCTTCTGGCCTCCACAGGCACACACAAATGTGTACACCTGCTCGCTTGCAGACACAGACACAGACACTGACACACACACACACACACACACACACACTAAAAAACAAAATCATTCTCTCCAAGATGGGCATGGTGGCACAAGCCTTTAATCCCAGCACTTGGGAGGCAGAGGCAGGGAGATCTCTGTGAGTTCAAGGCCAGCCTGGTCTGCATAGTGAGTTCCAGGCCAGCTGGGGCTACAGGGAGGCCCTGTCTCAAAAGGACACACAAAAAAAATGTTAGTTTTACTTATTTGAAAATATTTATTTAAAAATACTGTTGTCCAATATTCATTTTATAACATGAGGCAATTTTCTTATGTAGCATTTTTTTTTTTTTTTTGGTCTTTTTGAGACAGGGTCTCCCTGTAGCTCCAGCTGTCCTGGAACTCACTTTGTAGACCAGGCTGGCCTTGAACTCACAGATATCTGCCTGCTTCTGCCTCTCAAGTGCTAGGATTAAAGGCATGTACCACCACGCCCAGCTTCTTTTTTTTTTTTTTGAAGAATTAATGATTTTAATTTCAAAGCTCAATTCTAAATGTTTCCTCTAGGTTTGATATCAACTGATCAATCCTATTCCTATTTATACAAATCAAATGCCATTTTCCACACATGTGCTGTCCGTGGAATGCTATCTAGGTACTAGCTTTCAGTTCAATACTGAAAGTATAGTTCCACAATACTTCCTTGTATTGTGGAAGAAGTGTTAATGGCTTCAGAGTCTTCATAGGTGTCTCTCCTTGTCATTGAGAGTGCAGGGAATCCTTCCGAGTCTCACAGATGCTTTCTGTGTTCTCACCCTAAGTGTAGGGAAAGAATAGAGCCGTGGTCCCCATTTTCTACCTCCACCTGAGAACTTAACCTCAGAGATGCTAGGCTGAAGCCAGGCTGTGTCTTCTAGGCGGGCTGAGGGAAGTAGAGGATGGCTAGTGAAGACGTCCCTGGCCACTCCTTCTCGGCCAGGCCAGCTCTGCCTCCTTACCCTGCTTCATTTCCTTGCTCAGCCGGGCTTTATCGCACACGTATCTGTGATCTACTTCCTTCCTTCCTCTCCCACAAGAGGCTTTTATCAGGTCTGCTATAAATACAAAGAATTTTGGGCCCACAGCGGGTACTCAATAGCTGCTATATAAATTAAGTAATGCATTTTGAAGAAGTAATAATTTCATTTATTGATAGTTTAATATTTTGTGTCAAAATAACATTCCTGAAATACTCAGACTTTTTTTCAGTTTGAAATTCTGTCATGGGAGGACTAGGGAATGTAACTCAGGTGGTAGAGTATTCACTAGCATACATGAAGCTCTGGGTTTGAACCTCGGCACCCCACAGACTTGGCATGGTAGTACCTGCCTATAAAACCAACAGTGAGGGCTGGAGACTTGGCCTAGCAGTTAAGAGCGCCGACCGCTCTTGCAGAGGTCCGGGTTCGATCCCCAGCACCCACATGGCGGCCGAGAACCGTCTGAAACTCCAATTCCAGGAGAACTCCAGTTCCAGGGGAATCCGACACCCTCTTCTGACATCCGCGGCATTGCAGACAGTACATTCATACACATACAGAAATAAATAAAATTAATAAAAAAATAAAAATAAAACCAACAGTGAGAGGAGAGTTGGGGGGGGATCAGAGGCTCAAAGTCATCCTTGGTTTCATATGGAGTTAAGGCCAGCCTGGACTACAGAATACCCAGTGAAATAAGAAGGGACTAGAGAGATGAACAAGCAGTTCCCAGCACCCAGGTAAGCAGCTTCACAACCTCATGCAACTCCAGCTTCAGGGAATCCTGCAAACTCTTCTAATCTCCATGGGCACCGTGCATCCTAGTGTGTACACACAGAGACACACACAGAGACACACAGACACACACACACACAATTTTAAAGTACTAAAAAAATAAACAAAATCGTACCAAATAAACATAAAATGCTTTTTTAATAAATATTTGGTTGACTCATGCACACGACAACAGCACAAAAATCCTGATAAAAACAAGCTCTGCATGCCCCCCGTATGAGGTCTCCATCTCCCTGCCCCAGCGTAGACATCGCCCATCAGCCTGCAGGACCCTTTCCAGGTCTCCAGAGCTGGTATTTCTTGGATTCCCTTGTTTGCCTGGTTGCTTTTTGTTTGAGACAAGGTCTCCCTGTAGCCCCAGCTGTCCTGGAACTCACTGTGTAGACCAGGCTGGCCTTGAACTCACAGAGATTCTCCTGCCTCTGCCTCCCAAGTGCTGGGATTAAAGGCGTGAGCCACCAAGCCCGGCTTAACACTAGGCATTTTCTTTTTTCTTATTTATTTATTTATTTATTTAATATATATTTTGTACAAGTTTATCAAATCTAGACCCGTTTTCCCCACCCTATCCCCCCACCCCACCAGAGTTCATGTATTCTGCAAATATGCTTTTCATCTCTTTCTCAGTCTTTCTTGATATTCTCCATCTTTTTTCTAATTCTGAAAGAATCATTGGCTTAATTATGATGTTCTCATATAGGAGATTAATGTATCTATTTGCTATGGATAAATTTAAGAAGCAGGGAAGTGGGAAAGTAGTGAAGAATAAAGGAGGGTGAGATGGGAAAGGTGGAGGTGGAAGTGGAAAATCAAAAGGACAAAGGGCTGGGCCGCTGCTCCCTGGCGGGGCGCCTGTCTAGCATGCATGAAGTCCTGGGTTTGACCCCAGCACTGCGCACAGTGAGACGTGGTAGCACACACCTGATATCCCAGCACCTGAGAGGTGAAAGCTGAGGATCTGAAGTTCACATTCATCCCTGACGGCAGTAGTGAAAGGTCGACGAGACCCCGCTAAGAAACAAAAGACACTCAGGAGGCAGAGGCAGGCGGATCTCTGTGAGTTCAAGGCCAGCCTGGTCTACAAAGTGAGTTCCAGGAAAGCTGGGGCTATTGGGAGACTCTGTCTCAAAAAGACCAAAAAACAAACAAACACAAAACAAACAAAAAAGAAACAAAAAACAACCCAGAAAGACTGGGCTAGAGAACCCGGTAGAGGATCTGTTAGAGGAGCCAGGCATGGGAGACAAAAGCAATGTACTTAATGCACTAAAGTGAAAGGGGCTCTTGCTCCACGCGTCCAGAAGGTCTAAAGGCTGAGCACAGACTAAGGGAAGGATACTCCACATTTTCTGCCTGGCCATGTGGAGAGCTTGCTGCAGTGGCTTTTCCCTCTGCTCCTCAATCTCACCACCACATTTTTAGGTTTCCATTCAATCTGAGAATAGGAATATGTCCTTTGCTTCAGTCCTGGCTTTAAGACAGTATCCAAAGCATTCTAAGGTACTATGCAAATGGTCCCAAGAATAAAACAAAAATCCAAATTTTTATTAAACTCATGTCTCATGGACTAAGTAATTTCTATTTAATGGTGTTCTAAGCCAAACAGAAATTCAAGTCTTACGGAAAAAAAAAAAAGTGGTGCTCATTTAACTACTAATCTTTATTCAAGTTGGAGCTAACCGTACCCCTAGAAGTCACTTTGCAAATCTTGTGTATAGTCACCGTGCTAAAGAGATGGCTTAGCAGTTAAGAGCACACACTGCTCTTCCACGGGCCCAGAGTTCAGTTCTCAGCACCGATGTCAGGCCACTCACAACTGTTCGTAACTCCAGTTCAGGAAACCCTCTTCTGTCACCCACTGGCATTGCGTTCACATACACACACAAATAATTTTTTTTTTTATCTTTTTCGAGACAGGGTCTCCCTGTAGCCCCAGCTGGCCTGAAACTCGCTCTATAGACCAGGCTGGCCTTGAACTCACAAAGATCCGCCTGCCTCTGCCTCTGCCTCCCAAGTGCTAGGATTAAAGGTGTGTGTCACCATGCCTGGCTGGGGCTATAATTTAAAAAAAATAAATAAAACCTTTAAAAAAATAAGGTGTGGGCTGGAGAGGTGGCCTAGCGGTTAAGAGCACCGACCGCTCTTACAGAGGACCCGGGTTCGATCCCCAGCACCCACATGGCGGCCGAGAACCGTCTGAAACTCCAATTCCAGGAGAACTCCAGTTCCAAGGGAATCCGAGACCCTCTTCTGACCTCCGCGGCACTGCACGACACGGGTGCACAAACCTGCATGCAGACAGTACATTGATACACATACAGAAATAAATAAAATTAAAAAAAAAAATAAGGTGAAGAACTAATGAGGAAGACACCTCTGATTTCTACATGCACACACCCATATCCACACATGTACACATACTTGAACATGCACACACAAATATACCATACATACACAGAGACAGAGAGATAGAAAGAGAATGTTTGTTTTTCCATGAACATAATAAGGATTTCTGGCTCTTTTTTTCTTTTTTGTCTTTCCTAGACAGGGTCCCCCTGTAGCCCCAGCTGTCCTGGCACTCTAGAGGTAGACCAGGCTGGCCTTGAACTCACAGCGATTCTCTAGCCTCTGCCTCTTGAGTGCTGGGATTAAAGGCATGTGCCACCATGCCCGGCTGGATTTCTGGCTTTAAAGAGATCAGAAGATGTCCTGTCTAAACATCCCTCCTCAGCATTAACTGTGATAAATACAAAGGTATCTAATCCCACACCTCCAATAACCAAGAAACTTCAAATCAAATAGAGGGATGAATCCTTGTAGGGAGCACTTATATACACATTTTTGAGATAGCTTTCTGCACAGAAATCATGGTATAGTCACCTTTGATAGTTTGATTCTAGAATAGATTCTGAGTTACTTCAAGCAGCATGGGCATCATGTGTATAAGGAGGGTCTTGAGCAATATATTGACATATATTTTCCAACTTTCATTTTTGCATGGTGGTGTTTTGCTAGATCCATGATTTTTTAGGATTTATTTTTGTTTTATGTGTATGGATGTTTTACTTGCATGTATGTGTGTGAACCACATGCATGCAATTCTCATGGAGGTCAGGAGAAGGAGTCCAGTCTTCTGAGGCTGAAGTTATAGATAGTTGTGAGCTGCCATGTGGGTGCTGGGAACTGAACCTGAGTCCTCTGCAAAAGCAACAAGCACTCTTAACCACTGAGCCACCTCTCCAACCCTAGGTAGGCCCATGATAAATCATGACAGGGAGTGTAAAACTTTATGATTAAGCCCCAAAACAGTTATTTCATGCTTACGGTACCTCCTATGTTAATGTTCATGAGTCACAAAGACCCACATAGTCATTCCAGAACCCAGAACCCAGAACCCAGACAGCGATGAGCCAGACAGATTTTCATGGATGTGCTGCACATTCTCTGCAGCCAGAACTCAAGCACAGACAGAACGAAAGCTTACTGCTGTTGCCTGTTGTAGTCTAGATGGGTTCTCTGTGTAAGGGAAATGGGTTATAGTATCTGTCACAGTCTAGTTCAGAAAGAAATCCCCCAGATGCTCTTGGAAGCTGTCAGAGGACATGGAGTCACTAAGGCTGTCTGATCTGTGTTCAGAATGACACACAACAGTTACCAGGAGCCTGGCACTATCAGCTGCTCAACCTTTCTGAATGCGAGAGTCCTTCTCAATAGAGAAGGATGTCGGATGTGTGGAGGTCGGATGTCAACTTGCAGGAGTCTGTTCTTTCTTTCCACCATATTGGTCCCAGGGTTTGACTCAGATCAGCAGGTTTGGCAGCAAACACCTTTACTTACCAAGACTTGATTATGCTAATTGTGTGTGGGTGGGACCATTCCCCAGGACTGTATAAATGGAGAAATCAAGCTGAGCACACTAGCTTCACTCTCTACTTGTTGCCTGTGGCCTGACGTGGCCCGCTGCTTCAGCCTCTGGAGGCCTTGACTTCCCTGCTGAACCTTCACTGTGAACCCAAACAAGCCCTTTCTCCCTTAAGTTGCCTTGTCAGAGTATTTTATTACATTAACAGGAAAAGAAACTAAGGCAATGGTCATGGACTTCCCTCAGAGGAAGTAGTGTAAGAGCCGAGTGCCGCAGCAAAGCCTCAGGACTGGCCTTGGAAGCTGCATACCCACACACGCATAGTCAGGACAGGGCTGCAGGGGACTCTCTGGGGTCTAAATTCCAGAGGCTGCGGTGACCTGGGGCTGTTCCCAAAGCAAGCCCTCTGCCTTCTCAAACCCTCTGCTTGTGCCCGAGGCACTCCTCTGCCCCCTGTGACTCACTGCCCTCCACTTCACTCATCTGTTTATAGCCCCGTTTCCCTTTCCCTCATTCGGAGCTCACTGAGGTTCAGAGTTATGCTTTATTTAATTCTGATTTGCTAACTTCTGGCCTGCAGTGGTTGAAGCGAAATGAAATAAGAAAAGAAATCCAAGGACCAGAAGTTGGAAGCAAACCCCACTTTTATACGGATGGTTCTTCATTTGCATTTGAAAATGAGCCAGAGAGCGTTGATCTGATGAGTTCCTTAAGAAATAAGATGTTTTCTCAGTGCACATGAGAAGCTCAAGGGCTGGAAAGCATGCACAGTTCTTCTCTTTTGTGGAGGTGGGTGGGGTGGTATATGTGTGGATGGATCTGTGGTACATGTGCCTGTGGATGCATGCTTCTGTGTGAGCATACGTGTGGAAGCCACAGGTAAACGGGTTCTTTTTCAGTTGTTCTGCACCGAATTTTATTTTCGAGACATGGTTTCACTATGTAGCCCAGGCTGGCTTGGCACTTACTATGTAGCCCAGGCTAGCCTTGGACTCACAGAGATCCACCTCTGTGAGGTGGCCTCCACCTTACATTTTTTTTTTTTTTCAAAACTGGGTCTCTCACTGAACCAGGTTCACAGTGAGCTCCAGGGATCCCCCTGTCTCCACATCCCCAGCACTGGGGATACAAACACACCATACCTGGCATATTTTATACAGGCGCTGGGTATCTGACCTCGGGTTCTGGGACTTGCAGGGCAAGCACTTAACCAACTGAGCTGCCTCCCCAGCCCATGCTTCTTTGACTGCTGTCTTGCTTTGGATGAAGTTGAAATGCTGCTTTTTTTGAATGAACCTTTAAACCTTTTGTTGTTTTTGTTTGTTTTGTTTTGGAGATTGGGTCTCATGTAACCAACTTGCAATGTAGCAAATAATGACTTTGAAATTCTGTCCTTCCAGCTTCTGCCTCCCAAGCGCTGGGATTACAGGTATGTGCCACCGCACTGGGTTTTATGAGGTACTGGGGAAGAAACCTAGGGCTCTGTGCTTCTGGGTAATGACTCTACCAACTGAACCACATCCCAGCCCATCTATAAACTTGTGGATTTTCTATTTGCCTGTGGAAACTACTCAGTTTTTTTTTTCCTTTGGTCTTTTTGAGACAGGGTTTCCCTATAGTCCCAGCTGTCGTGGAATTCACTATGTAGACCAGGCTGGCCTTGAACTCACAGAGATCTGCCTGCCCCTGCCTCCTGAGTGCTGGGATTACAGGTGTGCACCACCATGCCAGGCTAGAAACTACTAGTTTTTAAAATCTTGTGTGTGTGTGTGTGTGTGTGTGTATGATGTATGTGTGGGTGAGGGGTTATGTGCATGGCAGGACATGCCTAGACTCAGAGGACAATGGTTTGGAGGTCAGTTCTCCACCTCTACCTCATCTGAGGCAGGGTCTCTCTTGTGCACTACAGGACAACCAGCTGTGAGCTTCCAGGCGATTTTCCTGTCTCTTATCTCACTATGGTAGTGGTAGGGGCACAGATGTCCTCAGCCTTGTAGGGCAGCAAGGCCTTTACACATGGAGCCATCAGACCTTCCAAGATGCCATCCAGATCTTCCAATTCTTAACTATGTGATAAAAGATGAGAAATGAGAATTACTGCCTAATTATTGAGTCTTCTGTTCTCTCTCTCTCTCTCTCTCCAAATACCTTCCCATAGTCCAGAAAGACTGTTGACAATTTCCCAAAAGTCAGGATTTATTTGGACACCTGGAATTTGAGTGTCTACCTCTCCTGTGCCTTTTCTTTTTTGGATATAGAAGACTCCAAGGGCAAGTGTGTTTGCTGTGTGAGTGACCATATAAAATGAACTGTTTTCCAAGCCTGGAATTCTCTTAGAGTTTTCTTCCTTCCTTCCTTCCTTCCTTCCTTCCTTCCTTCCTTCCTTCCTTCCTTTTCTTTCCTTTTTTGTTTGGTGATACCGAGGATCAAACCCACAGCCTTATATGTGCTAGGCAAACACACTGCCACTAAGCCTTATCCCCCACCAGCCCTCTAGTAGTTACTTAGACACTATAAAGTCTATATGGTCGATTATATTGTGGTATCTTGGTTCATGAAAATGGTTTTTTTTAATTTATTTTTTTACGTGTACGAATGTACTATCTGCATGTAGGTTTGTGCACCCGTGTTGTGCAATGCTATGGAGGTCAGAAGAGGGTGTCAGATTCCCCTGGAACTGGAGTTAAAGACGGTTCTCAGCCAGCATGTGGGTGCTGGGGATTGAACCCCGGTCCTCTGCAAGAGCAGTGGGTGCTCTTAACCACTAGGCCATCTCTCCAGCCTGAACATGGTTTTAAATTAGTTCAAATTTATATTTTTTAAAAAATATTTTATTTTGGGGCTGGAGAGTTGGCTTAGCGGTTAAGAGTGTTGACGTGGGTGCACAAACCTACATGCAGACAGTACATTCATACACATAGTAAATAATAAAATTAAAAATGAAAAATAAAAAACTTTGAAAAAAATTTTTATTTTAATTTTTAAATTTTTATTTATTTTTTTAATGTGTATGAATGTACTGTCTGCATGTAGGTTTGTGCACCTGTGTCGTGCAATGCAGTGGAGGTCAGAAGAGGGCATCAGATTCCCCCGGAACTGGACCCAAAGATGGTTCTCAGCCACCATGTGGGTGCTGGGGATGGAACCTGGGTCCTCTGCAAGAGCAGTTGGCACTCTTAACCACTAGGCCATCTCTCCAGCCCCATATTTATTATTGCCTGCATGTGTGTAAGTTCACCCATGTCCTGCAATGCCCATTGAGTCAGAAGGCCTCAGATTCCCCTGGAACTGGAGTTACAGACAGTTGTTAGCTGCCATGTGGGTGCTGGGAATTGAACCCGGGTCCTCTGCAAGAGCAGTCAGTGCTCTTAATCACTTATCCATCTCTCCATCCCCTTAGTTTGAATTTCTTAATTGAAGCCAAAGAGACTTTCGGTTAATATGTGAATTGAAAAGAGAGGAAATGCCAGTCCTGTCCCAAAGGTGACCCTTTTAAAGACATATGTGTTAGTTGTGAGTGACAGAGGTTACAGAGCCAGTCCGAACCATTTCTAGTGTTAAACTGGCCTTTGGTAACAAGGTCATGAGGTCGGCTGGGTTGGGGTTGGTGGAGAACCCTTTGCCTTTTGTGGAGGGCTTTAAAAAAGCTTCAGCTTTCCATCCTTCCCTCTCTTCTCTCTGGTCTCACTCTGCCTGGCTGTTTTCAAAAAATTCCAGGATTTGAAATCTGACTCAAAGGCTGACCTCCTCAGCTTAGGGGCACACGGACAGCCAGGTGCTGTGGGCTGAGCCTCGTCCCATTTGGTAGGATGGCTGTGGCCAGGAGGCTGGAGATGAACCCCTTACCCACAGTCTGTGGGAGTCCTGTAGGGAATGCAGTCTCCAGACCTCGCCACAACTCCCCTGCAGGTTTCTGTTTGAGATCCTTTAGGTTAGTGTCTCTGATTACCTCACATAAGCCATTCGCAATTCTTGGGATCCATTTTTTTTTTCTCATAGACGAAATAAGAAATTTGGACTGCATGATATATTCTTGATTTTTGTCTTGTTCATTTGGTTTGCTAAAATGCCTGAGCTTTTTCTGGTGGTTGTTCCTGATCAGTAAAATCAAAGACAGGCCACATATTGTGTTCCATAATATACACAGCTCTCCAGGAATGAAGATGCCGAATGACCCATGTTTGTGCACACTGTTCTCTGTCCATTGTTTTTTGGGTTTTTGGTTTTTTTTTGTTTTTTTTTTTGGTATTTTTGAGACAGAGTCTCCTTTTAGTCTCGGCTGGCCTGGAACTCGCTCTATAGACCAGGATGAATTCACAGAGCTCCTCCTGCCTCTACCTCCCGAGTGCTGGATTAAAGGTGTGTGCCACCATGCCCGGCTGTCTCTGTCCATTGTTAGTGGCTTTGTGTAAGACACCGGAGGCTCCCACTCAATCCTTTGCATCTAGTTCCAGAGTTCTCAAGAATTCAGTCTGAGTGGGGTCAGAGGGATGGCTCGATGGTGAAAGACATTTGCCACCCAGGCTGATGACCTAAGTTCCATGTCTGGAAATGCATCCCCGCCTCCATATTGGAGAGCCAACTGCTGAAAGTTTTCATCCCATTTGCACATGTGCATATGCCCCCCCACAGATGAACCCCACACACAGATGAGCCCACAAACACACACAGATGAGCCCCCATACACAGATGAACACACACACACAGAGATGAACCCCATACACACAGATGAGCCCCCACACACAGACGAGCCCCCCCACAGATGAGCCCACAAACACACACAGATGAGCCTCTCACACACAGATGAACCCACAAACACACACAGATGAGCACACACACACACAGATGAGCCCCCACACACAGATGAGCCCCCCCACACAGATGAGCCCACACACACAGATGAGCACACACACACAGATGAGCACACACACACAGATGAGCACACACACACAGATGAGCCCACACACACAGATGAGCACACACACACAGATGAGCCCCCCCACACAGATGAGCACACACACACAGATGAGCACACACACACAGATGAGCCCACACACACAGATGAGCACCACACACATAGATGAGCACACACACACAGATGAGCCCACACACACAGATGAGCACACACACACAGATGAGCACACACACACAGATGAGCACACACACACAGATGAGCCCCCACACACAGATGAGCCCACACACACAGATGAGCACACACACACAGATGAGCACACACACACAGATGAGCACACACACACAGATGAGCACACACACACAGATGAGCACACACACACAGATGAGCACACACACACAGATGAGCCCACACACACAGATGAGCCCACACACACAGATGAGCACACACACACAGATGAGCACACACACACAGATGAGCACACACACACAGATGAGCACACACACACAGATGAGCACACACACACAAATGAATAAAAAAAAAAAAAAAAAAAAAAAAAAAAAAAAAAAAAAAAAAAAAAAAAAAAAAAAACACACACACACACAGATGCTCACACACACACACAGATGGCCCACCACACAGGATGAGCCCCACACACAGATGAGCAAACACACACAGATGAGCCCCCCCACACAGATGAGCCCCCCCCACAGATGAGCACACACACACAGATGAGACAACACACACAGATGAAGCCCACAACACAAGATGAGCCCACACCCAAGATGAGCACCACACACACAGATGAGCCACACAGAAGTGAGCACACACCACACCGATGAGCACACACACAGATGAGCACACACACACCGATTGAGCACACACCACCCACAGATGAGCCCACACACACAGATTGAGCCCCCCCACCAAAAACAAAAACCCAAAGATAGCACCCCACACACACACAGATGAGCCCCCCCACACCGATGAGTCCACACACACAGATGAGCCCACACACACAGAGAGCACACACACACACAGCTGAGCACCCCCCCACACACAGATAGCACAACCACACACAGATGAGCCCACACACACAGATGAGCACACACACACAGATGAGCACACACACACAGATGAGCACACACACACAGATGAGCACACCACACACAGATGCGCACACACACAAGATGAGCCCCCACACACAGCTGAGCCCACACCCACAGATGAGCCCACCCACAACAGATGCCACACCACCCAGCTGAGCACAGCATACACACTTGAGCACACACACAACTAGATGAGTATCACACACCACAGATGAGCCCAACACACAGATGAGCACACACACACAGATGAGCCCACACACACAGATGCGCACACCACACACAGATGCACGCACCACACACACAGCAGAGCCCACACACACAGATGAGCACACACACCCAGATGAGGCACACACACACAGATGAGCACCACCCACAATACACACACACACTGAACACACACAGATCGAGCCACCCACACAGATGACACACACACACGATGAGCACACACACACAGATGAGCACACACACACAGAATGAGCCCCCACATAGTACCACACACAGATGAGACACACATGAGCCCAACAAGATGAGCCCACCCCACACAGATGAGACACACACACAGGATAGCCCACACACACAGATGAGCACACAACACAGACCATGGATGCACACACACATACCAGTGATGCAGAGACACCCGAGCCACACACAGATGAGCCCACACACCCAGATGAGCAACACACACAGATGACAAACACACACGATGCGCACACACGAACCCCCACACAGATGAGTCACACACACACAGATGATCACCACACAGACAGATGAGCACACACACAGATGAGCCCCCCACACACAGATGAGCCCAACTGATGAGGTCACACAATAGCATGAGCACACACACACAGACAGCACACACACACAGATGTACACACACCACCAATGAGCAACACACACAACATTAGCCCACACAGAGCCAGATGTAGCCCACACACACAGATGAGCACCCACACACAGATGAGCACACAATGAGAGCTAGCATGATTTTAGCACACACACAACAAATTATCAGATCCAGGCAACGCAGAAACTAACACATGCACGACACACACAGATGAGAACCACACAAGAGCAAAGCCACACAGATGAGCCCACACACACAAGAATGAGGCACACCCACACAGATGAGCACACACACACAAATGCAGCACCACACACACATTAGCCACACGACAGATGAGACACACACAGATGAGCCCCCCCACACAGATGAGCCACACACCGACAGATACCCACACAACAACAGATGAGCACACACAGCACAGATGAGCCCCCACACACCGATGAGCACACACACACAGATGAGCCCCCACATCAATGATGCACACACAACACAGATGGCCCCCACACGTGACCACACAACAGATAGTATCACACACCCCACACAGATGAGCCCACACACCCAGATGAGCCACACAACACAGACATGAGCCACATCACCCCAGATGAGCCCTCACACACACAGATGAGCCCACACACACAGATGAGCCCACAAACACACACACACAAAAAAAAAAAAAAAAAAAAAAAAAACACACACACACAGATAGACACACACACAGATGAGCCCACACACCCAGATGAGCACCACACCACCAGATGGAGCCCCCACACACGATGAGCCACCACCACACACAGATGGCACACACACCCAGAGAGCCCCCCTCACACAGATGAGCACACACACACAGATGAGCACACACAACAGATGAGCACACACACACAATGAGCAAACACCACACAGATGAGCCCAGCACACACAGAATGAGCACACACCACACAGATGCGCACACACACACAGATGAGCCCACACACACAGATGAACACACACACACCGATGGCGCACACACCACCACAGAGAGGCCCCCCCACACCAGATGAGCACAAACAACACAGATGAGCCACCACAAGATACACCACACACACAGATGAAAACAAACAAAAAGAAAAGCCACCACACAGATGAGCACACACCCCCCACAGATGAGCCCCCCCCACAGATGAGCACACACACACCCAGATGAGCCCCCCCACACAGATGAGCCCACACAGACAGATGAGCACACACAGATGAGCCCCCCACACAGATGAGCCCCCCCACATGCATGCAAATAAAATGAAATTTTATTTATTTTTTTATTTAAAATTTTTAATTTTTGTATGTGTAAGAATGTACTGTCTGCATGTAGGTTTGTGCACCCATGTCGTGCAATGCCGCAGAGGTCAGAAGAGGGTCTCGGATTCCCCTGGAACTGGAGTTCTCCTGGAATTGGAGTTACAGACGGTTCTCAGCCGCCATGTGGATGCTGGGGATCATACCCGGGTCCTTTGCAAGAGCAGTCGGTGCTCTTAACCGCTAGGCTATCTCTCCAGCCCTAAAATGAAAATTTTAAATTTGGGGGTTTTTATTACAAAAGAATCTAGTATAAGCATCTAAGCCCTTACACATTAGATATGCTCAGCACTTTAAGAATTTTAAAATTTATTTTTATTTTATGTATATGAGTGTTTCCCCCACGTATATAAGTGCAGTTCATGTGTGTGATGGCCCAGAGGGTGTCAGATCCCCTGGAACTGGAGTTACAGTTGGTCGTGAGCCACCATGTGGGTGTTGGGAACTGAAGCCCATCCTCTAGCAAGAGCAGCCAGGGCTCTTAACCACTGAGCCATCTCTCCAGCACTTGGTTTCATCTGCTTTCTCTAGAATGCATGGTTTCGCAGCAGTAAGCCTGACTGCTTTACCACAATGTTTTCTTCGCACTATGAATTCTTATAAAAGACAAAGTATATTTCATATTTGTGAATGTTCCCTTATGGCACATTTGGACAGACATCTTTTGAACAGAGAGATTTAGCAGGTCGCCTCCCACACCTTAACAGATGCAGTGATACTCCCTCCTCATTGATTCCCGCCTCCACCAAATTGAGAAAAGTCAAGATCTCCCGAGAATTCTTTTTGCTTCTGTATTTCCTCTTTGATTAGTCTGCAAGAGTCTTAGTAGAATGTTTTCCAGGTCCCCAGCTGTAGAGATCTCAGCTCCCTAAAACCACAGCTGTCTCTCTGCTGCCCGACACGAGGCTGGACAGTGGAATCCCAGAGCGCCTTGGGTTTCTACGCCACACTGTGGGGTTTGCCCTCCAGGACTCCGTAGACTGGCAGACAGGCTGTTCTCTGGCAGCCAGATGCTAATCTAGCTCCTTCCAGCTCCGTTTTAGAAGAAAATGCCAAGGAAGGAAGAGGAAATGATCACGTTAATGATCCAGGCCCCACAGATATCTGCTGCATATGCTGGAAGAACAGAACGTGGGAAAGGAGGAAGACTGGAAGTTTAGATTTGTTTCCATCTGATTCAAAACACAGAAAATGCCGAGACAGGTTCAGAATCTAATGGCAGGAAAACACACACACACACACACACACACACACACACACACACATATCCAGATCTTATACAAGATAGGAAAGAAATGGGGGGGGGGTCAAGGGAGGAGGAATACGGAGTCATCCAGATAGGAGTGCTCCCAGCAAGCCCCAGCAGAAGGCGGCATTTTACTCAGTCTTGAAGAATGGGTATGCTTCCGGGAACAGATCTTGGTAGGAGGCAGAGGTCACAGGGCGGATTAGTCACTTTTCTGTTGCTGGGATAAAACACCATGACCAAGGCAACTTAGAGAAGGGAGAGTTTACTTGGTTTATGGTTCCAGAGGGGTGAGAAAGAGTCCATCATGGTGGAGAGGCATGGCAGGAAGCAGCCGGGACAAAAAGCTGAAAGCTCAGGTCTTCAGTCAGGCACAGGCAGCAGAGAGAGACAGACTGAAGTAGGCAAGGTTATATGCTCTCAAAGTCTGCCCCGGAGACCTGCGTCCTCCAGCAAGGCCACACACCAAAGGTTCCACGACTCTCCCCAAACAGCCCAGCAACTGGGGACCAAGTGTTTGAATGCTTGGAGTCTATGGGGGACATTCCTATTCAAGCCACCACATCGGGGAAGGTCCCGAAAGGGAGAAAACAGTTTGAATAAAATCCTAGAGGAGCCAGTAAATGGCTAAGAGGTGGACAGGCAAGAATCAGTAATGTCTTGAGCAATGAAATTCTAGTTTGAAAATGATAGCAAGGAAGAGAAGTGTGCAATTGTTGCCAGGTGAAGAGAAGAAAAAAGTCAAAGACAAGATAGCTTTGGGAACTTGGCTTAAAATGATTGTTGTTAAGGGCTCGGGTAGAATGCATCCCTAACATGTGCAAGGTCCTGGGTTCAATTTCCAGCTGAGAGAGAGAGAGAGAGGATTTTAATAATTACTTAGGCACTATTAAGATTAAAGTAGATTAGGCTAAATGCTGGAAAAGGGAATAAAACATATTACAAGAATGCTTCTTTGTGAATGTGAGAGAGAGAGAGAGAGAGAGAGAGAGAGAGAGAGAGTGTGTGTGTACTCACTCAGGTATCACCCTCAGGAATTCTATCCACCTCCTTTGTCTCTTTGGCCTGGAGCTTACCAATTGGGCCAGAGTGTCTGGCCAGTAAACCCTGGAAATCTCGTCTCTGCTGCCTCAGCTCTGGAATTACATGCATTCATCACCATTTCTGCATTTGCACATGGGTTCTGGGATTGAACTCAGGGCCATGCCTGGAGGCAGGCTCTTTACCAGCAGAGCTTTCTCCAGTCTTATGTGTGTAATAATTGTTTTTTAATATTTTATTATTTTTTTCAAAACCAATTTTTATTGAAGCTTTGTGCATTTCATACAATCTTTTCTTTTTTTTTTTTTTTTTTGTCTTTTCCAGAGAGGGTCTCCCTGTAGCCCCAGCTGTCCTGGAACTCACTCTGTAGACCAGGCTGGACTTGAACTCACAAAGATCCGCCTGCCTCTGCCTCCCAAGTGCTAAGATTAAAGGCGTGCACCACCATGCCCGGCTCTTATTTTCTTATTTTTATGATGAGTGTATTGCCTGCATGTATGTAAGTACACCCGTGTATTGTGTAGTGCCTGCGGAGGTCAGAAGAGGGAGTCAGATCCCCTGGAACTGGAATTACAGACAGTTGTTAGCCACCATGTGGGTGCTAGGAACCAAACCCCAGTCCTCTGCAAGAACAGTAAATGCTCTTAACTGCTGAGCTTTCTTTCTAGCCCCGTAGTAATTATCATTTGTGAGATGACTCTAAGGACAAAGATAAATTACATTGATAAGTTTAATGGTAGGCCAGTTTCTTATTGTAGCTGCTATTAATATTACTTTTTAACTTTTTAATGATATTTATTGCTATTTTCCTAGTTACATGAAACTGAAGTCCAAAAATGGAAGATTTGAAAAGCATTTGACTATGAAGGGTTCGGAGTAGGGGGGTGTGAACTACCCAAACATGACCCTATGTGATGGTTAGCTTTTTTTTGGTCTTTTCGAGACAGGGTCTCCCTGTAGCCCCAGCTGTCCTGGAACTCACTCTGTAGACCAGGCTGGCCTTGAACTCACAAAGATCCGCCTGCCTCTGCCTCCCAAGTGCTAGGATTAAAGGCGTGCGCCACCACGCCGGCTGATGGTTAGATTTAATTGTCAACTTGATGTAATAAAGTCACCAGGGAGGCAAGCCTCTGGTCCTGTCTGTGGGAGAGTGTCTTGAGTATGTTAATTGAAGTGGGAAGAGCTGCCCACCGGGGTGGGGGGGTGGGGGGGTGGCATCTTTCCCGGGGCAGAGGATTCTGTAAGAGAGGAGAAAGCGAGCTGAGCAGTGGCATGCACTGCGACTTCATTGCAGAGGATGTGATGCGACTTGGCCACTTCAATCTCCTCCCACCTTTATTTCCCAACAGGGAGGGACTGTAATGTGGAGTTGGCAGCCAAATAAATCCTTTCTCCCTAAAGTCACTTTGGTCAGGGTATTTTATCACAGCAACAGGAAACGAAGCTAACACACTGCTTTGAAATGTTAGAAGCCTTTCCCCTACTCTGAAAGCAAGTAATGTCCTCTGTCCATCAAAGGAAGAATGGACAGGGAAGAGGAGATACTGGGGTAAAGACAGTCTTTATTATTTCACTTGAATAGGCATTTGCTGATGTGGCGCTCACTGTACAGAAGAGATAACTGGAAATGTAAATTGGGGGATCAAAAATGTGTGGCTTTGGATTAGCCAAAACCAAGAAGAAATTCTTTTTCTTCATATATGTCAAAGGGGAGAGAGAAATCAATCAAGATTTTTGGGATTAAGCATTGTGCTAATTACTCCTCCGGAGCAGACAGGAAGTTTGCAATTTAGTTCCAAGAACACTTTTTGCTGTCTAGCCCCAGGCGCCCTCTGCAGCTTTTTTTCCCATCACAGCCTTTCTAGACCACTGCTTGGCTTGAAGCCTTTGCTGGCTTCTTCCTTTGGGCAAAATGCCTGCAAGGCTCTCTCTCTCTACTGCAGCAAAGTCATCTTGAAAGCCAATCAAATGTCGGTTGTCTGTAGCAGTGAGATAGCTCTTTCTCTGAGTCTGTTTTATGCTGCCCTGTGAAAGATCTGAAGCAGGGACTGAATAGATCCACACAGTATACCTAGCATAGTGTTTAGTGCATGGCAGGTACTTAGTGGATACTTATGGATTGAATAAATGAATGAGCTAAGCATTCAGAGCTGTAAGTGAAAGAAAACATGATATCCAAGTAGTTGACAATAGTAATTAACATTTATTGGATGTTTCAAATGCTTTGTAAGGACTTCACCTTAATTTTCTTACTTAATCCTACCTACAAATTGAGTATGCTTTTTCTTTTCTTTTCTCGAAGATTTATTTTTATTTTATGTGCATGAATGGTTTGCCTATATGTATGTAAATGCACCATGTACATGCAATGCCCGAAGAGGCCAGAAGAGGGCATCGTATCCCCTGGAACTGGAGTTATAGATGGTTGTTAACCACCAAGTGAGTGCTAGGAACTGAACCTGGGTCCTCTGGAAGAGCAGCCAGTGCTCTTAACTGCTGAACCATCTCTCCATCTCCAAGCAAGACTTTTAATTTCCAATTACAGGCATAGATACTTGAAGCTAGAGGGTTAACTTTCCGATGTTAGTAACGATTAAAGAACAGCTGCTTAATCTACTGTTCATAGTGCTGGAGGGGAATTGTTGTCAACAGTCCTGTCAGGCTCTGGGCCCAACATCTTAATACAGCATATATACTTAATGCAGCATACCAGGCATACCAGGCAAGAGGTGCCCACTGGTGCAGTAGAGGCACAACTATTATGGGTGTGACCAACTATTTTCCCTTTGGATTCAAGGCCTGCTCCACAGGAGAGAACCCACGTTTGGTGCTGTGAGTCAGAACAAAAAGGAGATGCTCCTAGGTTGTTTTTAAATAGAATATTATGTGCCTGGAGACATTTGTTTACAGCTGTATACCACTGCTGCTTTCGGCCTTGGTTGTGGGAGCTTCTTTTTGTAGTGGGAGTAGTTACTGAAGAGATTCATCACTGGTTAAACTGCTGAGACTAAATAACTATTACTGTGGCACTCAGCCCTCAACTGAAGAAATCACATCAGATATCTATTTAACCCCCTCTAAGCTCAGAGAATGTTGAGGAAGACAGAATGTAACAGCCAGAGGAAGGGTTAGAGTGTCGTATGGCTGTTTCCTCTGGGTGGGACACCGTTATTGCCCTCTCAAATTGAGCAGCTGGGATCATTGCCACGAGGTCTGTCATGAAATGGTGTCCACTGACATTCCCTCTTGGGGTGGGCAGAGTCTTATAAGGCACCCTCCCTTCTCCAACTATATATAAATAATTGGAAGAGGAGAAGACTTCTGATGGTATAGTTGCCCATAGCCTCTCGTGTACTCCTATATGTAATTCCTAATAAACTGTTTCACCAATAAGGCTTGAATGGAACCTTTGTTTGGTCTTCTATTGCCTTTCCTATCTGGTGTGAATAGAAGTAGACTCCCTGGGAATCATCACCCAGCAGTGTACTCTTTAGACCCATTCTCTGATGGCTCGAAGAAGAGTTACTGCCTTTTATAGTCTGTTCTATTTCATTTCTCTTGTTGGGAGTGAGAACTTCCAAGGCAGAAAGCATAAGTCTCTCTGTGGTCCATTTTAGAATAAGGAGGAGCCAGATGACCCAGGCTCAGGAAGGAAAGAGCCTAGGGCAGTTCTAGGTGCTTAAGCGATGGGAGATGCTCTTATCTCCAGAGCTCTGCTTGATGGGATTTAGCACCAAGACCCAGGCTCCCCACCTCTGCTCTCCTTATCTCACTTTCTGGGGTAGGACTTGAGCGGGAATTATTCCCTGATGGATCAGTCAGCTATGGTCAAGGTCACAGAGTTGAATGGTGAGCTGGGACAGGGTCTTTGTGAGATGACCTCATTGTTTGATGTCCTTATTGGAAATACTCATGAACAGAAAGGAGAACAGGGCGAGGGAGAGAAGAAATCAACCCTAAGGGAAGGCAGTTGTCGAGCAAGACCCTGTCTTGAAAAGTCCAAAAAAACCAAAAACAAAAACAACAAAAAAAATAAAATTTATGTGCAGGATAAAAAAAAATTCAGGAGAAAAGGGAGGAAATTGCCCGGGGCGGCGGCTGAGGAAATGGGGGCCGAGGGGCTCCATTTTTCATTCAGAAAGTTTGGCAGGCAAAAGGAAGAGAGAACAGGGCTGTAGCTGGAGGGCACAGCGGGGCCCAGCAAAGGTTTTTCCAAGGGGGAGGCAAGGGACCTGTGCGAGTCTGGAATACATCTGATCTCCAGGCTGGCTTCTGCTTCCAGATGTGCTGTGCTCAGTGATGAATACAACGTCTCCATCTGTCAGCCCAGCCGGAGTCTCTCTCACAAAGACTTCCATGTTTACCAGCATATGCTATTAATTCTGGGGGGATTGTCATGGACAGTGTATTGTGCGACACTTGTCAGAAACATCCTTATGATAGATTTAGATGCATGGTACCAGCCAAAACATTGACTACACATGGACCAAGAACTCTGAATTGAAGGCAGAAGGACCTGGGGGAAACAGCCTTGGGCCAGTTAGCATTCCCTAACTAGTGTCCTCATGGGGAGCCCAGGGGTGATATCTGTCACAGTGCATTGTCAGTGCAGTTAGATGAATTCAGCCATGGATAGTGCACAACTCTGCACCTGGAGGACCCAAAGTGCTCAGTTCTCTGCAGTTATGAATTGTGGTCTTGGGGGAAGCCTGGTCCTTAAAATAAAAATGGAGCCTTGGCTTATTTTTCCTACTTCCTTTCTCTATGGTGAGTGTGCAGTCTCCTCTTTCCAGAATTTTCTTTAAATAAGACCAAGGATGATAAATGAGCTATACTTCATTCCAGAGCAGACCCCTCCCCCACTCATTCCTCCATTATCAGGTCAGTTTGTGTGTGGGAAAAAAGATCTGAGCCCTTTTCAAACAGATCTGGGATGGGGGTTGGGGAGGAAGAGGAGACAAGGACAGACACCAAATGAAACTCTTTGATCTAATGAAAATGCTCCCTCAACACACACACACACACACACACACACACCACATGCACACACACCACACATACCCTATACACACCACACACATATCACACACCACACAGACACACATACCACACACACCACACACATATCACATGCATACACACCCAGAAACACACACCACACCACACATGCACATGCACGCACACACACACAGTTCCTCTCTATTATGAACCTTCCTTTTGGAGGCCTTAGAGACAAAGATAAGAATGTGCTGAGAGTTTTTGCTTTTATCAATATTAAAATTTGTCAAATCTGATGGAACCATCTCAGCTCTTTTCCATCCCATAAGCTCTTTCCTGGACTAGGCTCTTGGGAGCACTACAGAAGTGTCTAGCTATCCCTCAGCATTCACAAAAGCTACGTACTTGGGGGCGCTAGGTGGAAGGAGGCTGGAGAAAAGGCAGGCTACCTCGGAAACCCAGACAAACGTAAACAAATATCCATGCCCACTGTGATTTTCTTTCAAGTTTTCTCAGCTCTTCACAAATATCCCTTCCCCTTTGATCAGGCTCTTCTGAAGGCCGAGGGGAAGATGGAGGAGGCTTCCCGCTGCTCACACCCCATTTTATCTCATTAGCCCCTCTGCGTGGCAGGAGAAGGCCACTTGGCCGGGGTGCATATCTCCCTCCTGGAATGTGCTCCCTACCTACTCTGCTGTCACTGAAGACTGATGGCCTCTCTGGAGTGTGAAGATAAACAGATTTCTCTGTCTGCAGAGCTTGTTCCCAGCACCCCCCCACCTACTCCTGCTCTGGAAGGACCCTTCCTGCTTTCGAAAACAGCCCCCAAATATGACACTCCTGTACTCTGACTCTTTCTAGGGTCCCATATAATTGTCCTCCTAGCACCCCGGCAGCACAACGTGGTCTTAGAGGGACACAAGGCCAGCTGGCTCGGCAATGCGTGAGCAAACAAGATGGAAGGAAGTGCAGGAACACACAGTTGGTACAGTCGGCACACACACACACACACACACACACCCCACAGACACAGAGACAATGCACATGTAAGACACAGATACATACAGAAATACACATGTGCATAAATACACACATGCAGACATACACATATAACACACATACCCGCACAGACACATGCACATACACATACAAACACACACACATATACATACACAGTCACCCAGACATACATACACGCACAGACACATGCAGAGACACACATGCAGAGATACACCTTTATACCCACAGACACATAGACACATGCACACACAGAGACAGAGAGACACACACATAATTTTACACACAGAAACACAGTACACTTGCACACACAGACACACATGTGCATGAACACACAAACGCGCATTCATCCCTGGGAATGCCTATTCCCAGTGTCCTGCCATTGGCTGGACTCCCTATCTTCTAGGGTTATTTGCTCCTGTGACCCAGTGGCACGTTCAGGTGGAGATGGAGAGTGAGGGCCTGGAGGGGCTCAAAGGATCACAACTGTGTTATCAAAATATCTGTGTGAAGAAGTGAGGTGGGGAGGAGGCCCTGGGCTTAGCACTTGGTTACAGGACCCACACTCCTCACAGTCCTTCCTTTCAGCTCTCTCCTAGGACAGGACAGTTTCCCATGGTTTGATGAGCTGAAGCCTGGCTTTGGCTTTGCTGAATGAAGGCTCCATATAAACAGAAGGAATAGGCACAGTCTGTGGAGCCGTCCACGCAGACCTCAGGCCTGGCAGGACAGCTGATGCACCGGTGAGCACAGCCCCCAGGCCAGGTAGGAATTCTAAACCGATAAACTCAAAATAGCCAATTGGGTCGATAATCCCCTGGGCGGCAGGTAACAAAAGGCTGCTTGAGGCCTCGCAGACAGGGCGCCCCTGCCAGGGCCCCTAATGGTCACCCATGCATTCCCTGGTGTCTTCCAGCCTTTGTCTTAGAAAAACTTCTTTAGGTTTTGCGGGTTCCCTTCTGGCGCCTGTAACTCAGGCAGGTGAAGTGAGGGGCGGAGGGATGGAGGGAGGATGGAGAGGAAGGGCTTCCTTCTTCTCTGGCACTGGGAACAGTCTACTGAGAGCAAGGAGGAGAGGCAGGGGAGTGCACCCTCTGACTCATCCTCAGCTTGGGGGCAAACGGATAACCCTAAGGAAGGTGAAGGGAAGGATTGCTCCCAGTTCACAAGAGTGTTGGAGGCCTGGGATCGGTTCCCCTGGGCCCCCTGGAAGCATACCACTTTTCTGTAGGCTCAGGTGAGAGGAGAGGTGTGGACCTCACTCCTCAGCGAAAGTCAGGTGTGAAAGCAGATGCTCTGGTTCTGCAGTCCTCTTCTCTCCAGCTGTTTGACACCCCATCAGCTGGAATTCAACTCCTTCCCTAGGCACCTATGTGAAGCCACTGCCCTGCACCTTTTCTTCTTTGATCCCTTGACTCCCCAAACCCCAGATGTGTGATTTGTCTGTGTTCTTCTCTGCAGCAAGTGCTTTTACCATCTTGAGCCGCCTCACCGCCCATTTTGAAGTTCTTGATAGTTTGAAAAGTTACATTCGCTAGAGCCTATACTTTAGAATTTTGAATCTCTTCTTTCCAGGCTATACTGAACACTCCTCTCCTGCAAGGTTAAGCAACGAGTTGAGGCTCCATCAGCCACAAGACCTTGTAGGGCGAACAATGGATTGTCTACAGGGTGCTGTGTCACTAAGCCATGTCCTCTGGTAAGTCGGTGTATCAAGTGCATTCTTAACTTACATAGGATGTCTTCCAGTTATGATGGGTTGATCAAGGAGTGCCTGTGTAACCAAGCAGGCCCTGTGTTGGTCCGTTCGTGCTAGGGTTAGACTTGGCGTTAGCTATAAGGAAGAAACAAGACCAGGTGGTTTGGGAAGAACAGTTTATTTTCTCTGGGCCCTAGAGTCCAAGATGGCATTTTGCTGTCTGATGAGGCCTGGTCTCTGCTTCCAAGTCACCTAGTTGTAGCATCCGACTTGTCCAGGGTAGGAGGGCAAAGGTGAGGAATGCTGAGTCCCCACATGCCAGGGGTAACAAGTCTACTCCTTACTGTCCATCTCTAAGGACCCCTACCTTGGAAGGAGTCACCCTCATGACAGTCACCCAAGGTGGTGGTGTGACTTGACCTGTCCCCACAAGCTGTGAACACTTGGGTTCCAGCCAGTGGTACTTATTTTGGAAGGTTGTGGAAGCTTTAGGAGATGAGACCTTATTGGAGGAAATGGTCACCAGGGGCGGGCCTGGAGGTTTGATAGCCTGACCCCACTTCCTGTGTGCTCTGTACTTCTGACGGCATATATAATATGTCCAGCTGACTCACACCCCTGCCTCTAGCCTTACCTTGTCCTGAAAAGAATTTCCTTAAAGGGCAAGCCAAAATAAGCCCTCTATGTAGCCATGGGGAGCCTCGCCTATTATAAAATGTTAGATCAAGATGTGATGGTTCATAGCACAAAACACCCTTAACTCAGAGATGGTGAGATAAAAGGTCAGATCACCTTTCGTTTGGAACCTGTGGGAATTTTGCCTCAGACAAGCCTGGGCTAGACCTCAGACATCAGACTGCAAATGCGTATGTCAATCTTGGTGGCTTCCTGCCGCCCACTGTGGGAAATAGGGGAGCGGAGTTCGTAGGGAGCCTAGGGAGCCGCGGGCAGCACCGAGGGGGTCCGACGGGACCGTGACAGGGAACCAGGGTTTCTGATCCGCTGTGAGCAGTCGCAGACAGGCGCCGGCAGGTGTTCAGGCTGGCCCCGCCCCTTCCCGAGTCATCTGGACCAGGTGCTTAGAGAGGCTTCCCCTTAATAACGTTTGACATTTGTTCAGATAACATTCTAGAAATATTTTCTGTGGTAAAGCAACACTATCACATTTAGAAAACATTAGAAAGTGGGGCTGGGAAGCTGACTCAATGAGCGAAGCGCTTACAGCAGGAAGCCCGTGGAATCCCAGTGCTCTGGAGGCAGAGAGAGATAGGCAAACCCCTGGGACTTACTGGTGGGCTGTCAGTGAGCTCCAAACTCAGTGAAACCCCGTGTTGCTGTTGCTGTGGCAAGACACCATGACTAAGGCAGCTTATAGAAGGAAGAGTTCGGGGTTTATGGTTCCAGAGGGGTAAGAGTCACCAGGGCGGGGAGGCACGGCACGAGGCAGCTGAAGCAGGAAGCTGAACACTGACATCTTCAAGCAGAAACAGGAAGCAGAGAGGGCAAGCTGGGAATGGGGCATGGCTAGATAGTGGCAGCAAAGCCCGCTGCCACTGACCGGCTTCCTCCAGCAAGGCCTCACCTCCTGAACTTCCCAAAGCAGCACCGCCAGCTCCAGCCAAGCCACATACCCTGTCTCAAAAAATGAGGCGGGGGGCTGGAGAGATGACCTAGCGGTTAAGAGCACCGACTGCTCTTGCAGAGGACCCGGGTTCGATCCCCAGCACCCACATGGTGGCCGAGAACCGTCTTTAACTCCAGTGCCAGGGGAATCCGACACCTTCTTCTGACCTCCGCGGCATTGCACGACACGGGTGCACAGACCTACATGCAGACAGTACACTCATACACATGAAAAAAAAAAAGAGGCGGAAAGCAGTTGATGAAGGCACCTAACTTCAATCTTTGGCCTTCACATGCACACACAATCATGTGTACATAATCCTGTACACATCCATGTACACACACACACACACACACACACACACTAAAAAATGCCAGATTAGAGAGACCACGTAAGCACTGGCCAGTAGCCAGCTAGACACTGCTGAGTGACCTTCATTTTCTCAGCTCCGCATGGGGACAGACAGCCACTGTTCCTATAGGGCACAAGCCCAGACCAAGTTGGGCCTGGTGCTTGGGTATCTGCAGAAATGCGTCCTAGTGTCGCATTTGTTCAGGGCCCCCTTCTGGGCTTCCCCAGGCAACACTCACCACCAGCTTCCTCTCTCTGCCTCACAAAGCCGCCTGTCCCCAGGCTACTCAAGGCCCCATGAAGCTGGGAGGCAACAGAGCACACTAGGGCTTGTGACCAGGCTCCTGCTGTGGGCACAGAGAAAAGCTGCCTGACATGGAGAGGGCAGCAGTGAGTGCCCTGGCACACAGAAAAGAAGGCAGTGAGAATGCAGCCTTCAGAGGCTCAGAGGGCTGCGACGACTGGCCAACCATTCCTGGAGTAACCATTGTGCCGAGCACTGGGCATTGCAGCTGGCATATTCCTTGTTCTTCAGGCTACACGAGGTTGATTAGCACTGCCATTTTGCTCCTGCTTGGCGGTGTGGTGGTGCACACCTTTAATCCCAGCACTTGGGAGGCAGAGGCAGGTGAGTTCAAAACCAGCCTGGTCTACAGAGTGAGCTCCAGGCCAGCTGGGACTAAAGGGAGACCCTGTCTCAAAAAAAAAAGGAGTTTGCAATCTATAGACTGGAACTGATACTAGGCACACCTGCAGAGACACTGGCGATTAGACAGAAAGATCCAAACAGTCCAGGATAATCTCTTCCTTCCCCTTCCCCCCTCCCCTGGATTTCCCCTTTCCCTTCTTTTCCCATCTCCTTCCCCTTCCACTCCCTTTATTTCCCTTCCTCTGCCTTTCCTTTACGTTTCCGTTCCTTCCTTCCTCCCTCCCTTCTTTTTCTTTTTGATAAGATCCTACTATGAAGCCTAGACTGGCCACAGGCAATCCTGGCTCAGCCCTCAATGTGCTGGGCTTACAGTCGCACTGCCCTTCTTGAAGGGGCAGCTGTTCTGCTCTCCACTGTTAGGGGTTTCACCCTCAGCCGCTTCACAGTTCTACATGGCTGGCACACAGTTGCTATTCAAGGAATATTATTTGTCTAGGGACTTGTTCTTTACGTGAAGCTCATAGTGTTTTTATTTTTAATCACTTTTGTCTTGCATCTTTTGACTAATGTAACAGTAAGTGAGACCTCCACACTCAGGGCCTCTGCTGGCCTGGCCTCTCCCACGGATAGGCCAAGCTGAGCTCACTGTAGGGTTTTTCTAAGCCTATCACAAATGAAAGCAGCTGCTCTAAAACTCCCCACAGCTGGGTCTCCACGGTCACCCCAGGTCTCCCTCTCTTCCATCATTAGTTCTTCCTATTGGGCCACCAGGGCTAGAAGCTGAGGGAGGACAGGAGGATGAGCAGTAAACCTGCCTCCTGCCCTCAGAGGGCGTGCACATGGTTGGTGGCGCAGATGCGGTTCTAACTGGCCACAACTTAAAATGGGAAGGAGTTGTTCCATTAGGGAATCAAAGATAAGGCTTAGCAAACACATCAGAGGGAGAGAAAGATTGCTTCCAGCTGCTGAGACGAGGCCAGGCCGCCTGGGACACTCGCTATCTAATGCCACTCACCCTCATCGAGGAGGGTGACCTTAGGACACTTCAAAGGATTCTGGAACTAAGCAGATAACAAAGCAACAGGAGAGCCCCATCCTGTCCGTGTCCCTGGAATACTTTAACGTTTACTGGATTCTGCAAAATGAGACCACACGCGTGCGTGTGTGCGTGTGTGTGTGTGTGTGTGTGTGTGTGTGTGTGTGTGTTCCTGTCCTTTGCTGGGGATGAAGTTTAGGTGAGTGCTCTACCATGGGGTGATAGCAAGCATGAGGACCTGAATTTGATCCCCAGAATCCAGAGAAAAAGCTGCATATGGTGTCATGCACCGTGGAGGCAAAGACAGGTGGCTTCCTGTCACTCCCTGCAGCCAGCCTAGCCTATCCATGAGCTCCAGGTCCCCCCCCCCAAATGTCTCAAAACACAAGGTAGATTGGGGGTAGCATAGCTGGAGAGATGGCTCAGCGGTTAAGAGCACTGACTGCTCTTACACAAGACCAGGGTTCAGTTCCCAGCACCCACATGGCAGCTCACAACCACCCATAACTCCAGCTCCAGGAGATCTGACATCGTCTTCCGCCCTTTTCAGGTACTGCGGACATGCAGGCCAAACTTCAAATACATAAAGTAAAAATAAATAAATTAAATAAATTTTTTTAAAGGTGGATACCTCTTGAAGAACAATATTCAAGATTGACCTTTAGCTTTTCTTATAACTTTTTTTTTATTAAATTTATTTATTTCTGTATGTGTATGAATGTACTGTCTGCATGCAAGTTTGTGCACTCGTGTCGTGCAATGCCGCGGAGGTCAGAAGACGGTCTCGGATTCCCCTGGAACTGGAGTTCTCCTGGAATTGGAGTTTTGGACGGTTCTCGGCCGCCATGTGGGTGCTGGGGATCGAACCTGGGTCCTCTGTAAGAGCGGTCGGCGCTCTTAACCGCTAGGCCATCTCTCCAGCCCCGACCTTTTGCTTTTCATGCATGTGATCCATACATACAAATCTGTTTACACACACCTGCACATACACACGCACACATGCACACACACACACACACACACACACATAATCCAAGATGGACAGCTCCTGACGAATGATACCCAACATTGTTCTTTGGCTTACCCACCCATACACACACAAACACATTCAAAATGGAAAAAAGAATTGTACTTGAAGCTGGAGCTCAAAGACAGCCCTAGCTTTGGTGATTAAGGCAGAGGTGACTTTGGACTGGAAAATTTTAGAAGCGTGAAAAGGGCAGAAGCTATCCTGGAGGGGTAAAAGTTATGAAGAGAAATCAGAGCTCTCCTTGCACAGTATCTGCCAGGCATGAGGCTAGACCTGGGATCCGGGGATGTGTAGAATGTGGCCCTGCTCCTGGGAGCTAGTGGAGTGCCAAGAGGAGAGGGCTAGGAAGGTGGCGCTGAGCGGCTGGAGGGACATTTGTTCACCGTTTCTAGTTATTTAATTTTTTTTTTTTTTTGTCTTTTCAAGATAGGGTCTCCATGTAGCCCCAGATGTCTTGGAACTCGCTCTGTAGACCAGGCTGCCTTTGAACTCACAAAGATCCACCTGCGTCTGCCTCCCAAGTGCTAGGATTAAAGGCGTGCGCCACCACGCCTGGCTAGTTATTTAAACTTTAAATTAGTTTCTTAAGTTAGTGTACACATGAATGTATTTTACTATAGACTTTTTCATGTCTACATAAGATCGAGTTCCCCCCCTGTGACTTCCCCCATCCTTGGTCCCTTTCTTCCCCCCAAACACTTCCCCTTCTGCTTTCCTGTGTGTGTGTGCGTGTGTGTGTGCGTGTGTGTGCGCGCGCGCGTACATGCGCATTCAGATGCGCATGTACCACTGCATGTATGTGGAAGTCAGAGGACATCCTTGGTGTCAGGCAAGCTCTCTCTTGTTCACTGCCACATGCGCAGGGCTAGCTAGCCTGCGAGCTCCAGCCATTCTCCCGTCTCTGTGACCTGTGCCTGGCAGGTGGTACCAGGCTCACAGATACTTATGCTGCTATCTGGATTTTTTTTTAATTATTTTTTTTATTATTATTTTTTTTTTTTGGTCTTTTTGAGACAGGGTCTCCCTGTAGCCCCAGCTGTCCTGGAACTCACTATGTAGACCAGGATGGCCTCGAACTCATAGAGATCTGCCTGCCTCTGCCTCCCAAGCGCTAGAATTAAAGGAGTGCACCACCACGCCTGGCCCAGATTTATGAGTTTTTTGAATGCAGCCTTTAGAATCTTTTAAGTATAGATCATATCACCTGTAAACATGGATGATTTGAATTCCTCCTTCCCTGTTCATATCTCTTTATTTTTCTTCCATAATGTTAGCTATAGGTTAGCCCTAGATAGTGTATCACCATGCCCAGCCTCTTTCATGGCTTTTATCCTGAAGGGATTTTTGACTTTGCATCTGTTGAAATGATCATCTGATTTTGATTGTTTTCCAATACAAGATGTATTAGTTACTTATGAGTTGCTACAACAAAATATCTGATAGAACATGTTAAAGGAAGAAAGGTTTATCTTGGATCATCTTTTCAGAGGGTGCAGCCTATCATGGTGGGAAGGTAGAGCAGAATTCACGGTCATGGGAGTGTGTGGCAGGCTCCACACACAGTGGATGGCAGAGGCAGGTATGATCTTCAAAAGCCCCACACGAATGCCTGCTTCCACCATTGGATTCAACTTCCTTTTGGTTTATTTCTTTTATGAGTATGAGTGCTTTGCCTGCATGTGTGTAAGTGTACCTGTGCATGCAATGCCTATACCTGTGCATGCAATGCCTATAGAGGCCAGAAGAGGGTGTCAGATCTTCCAGAACTAGAGTTACAAATGGTGTTAGCTGTTACATGGTACTGGAAACCAGGCCTGGAGGACCCATCTTACCTTCTGAAGTCTCCACAGGCTTCACAATAGAACCACAAACTCAAGTGTTCAAAATTTGAGCCTGGCCAGGACATTTCAGATTCAAACCATAATACAGCATAAGAGGCACTAGGGCCTCGTTTAGGAGAGTTTGAAAAGAGCACCGGGCTGAGGTTAGCTCAGATGTTAAGAGTGCTTACTGCTCTTGCAGAAGACCAAACTTTGGTTACCAGCGTTCACATTGTGGCTTACAACTACCTATGACTCTAGTTCCAGGGGACATGAAACCCTCTTTTAGCCTCCATGAACATCAGCACCCATGTGGTACTCAAACATATTCACACACACACACACACACACACACACACACACACACAGAGACATAATTAATGAAGTGAGGGGGGCAAGACAACTAAAAGCGTAAAATCCCAGGGGAGCTATGAGCAGATGCTTGACCACACCAATGGTATGCTAAACACAATTTGTGAAGAATGGCTGTGCTCCTTCCTTTAAAAAAATCTCAATTAGGGGTCTGGAAAGATGGCTCAGTGGTTAATAGCACTGACTGCTCTTGTGGAGGACTTGGGTTAGATTCCCATCACCCACATGGGCTAGCAACCATCCCTAAGTCCAGTTCCAGGGGCTGACGCCCTCCTCTGAGCTCCAAGGGCATTGCACAACACGGGTGCACTTACACGCATGCAGGCAATACATTCAAACACATAAAGTAAAATAATAAAATAAAATATTTCTAAAAAAAAAACCCAATTATGCAGTTCTAATTAGCAACAAGGAAACCGAGGTGCACGGCCACACAACAACTACGCAGAAGCAGAAGTGACGCTGGGGACCCGGAAGAAGTCACGTTCTCGAGCAGTACACTGTGTGGTGGGAACATGGTAAGCAGACGTTGAAATGAGTTAACACGGTGATCACAGCCTCTCCCCCATCTTCTGCAGTGCTTACTGGAACTTCTCACAGAGTTCTCAGGAAGCCGCATCTTCTCTCCGGGCTGCCTTGGAACTGTCTACAACAGCGTTCTGAGGGACCAACCCTGCCTGACCCTTCCTCACCTCGAGCCCATGGTGGTCCATCCTTGAGAGCCCAGCTGCTTCCTGGCAAATCCCCAGCACCTCGTTCCCCAGTCCATTCTGCCAGATGTGGTGGTCGTGCTTTTTTTGTCACCCCTGCTCTGGCCTTCCTGACTTGACGCAGTTCCCAGCACAGGGCCTAGAACCGTGGCTTCTCAATAGAGAAATTACTTCAGTCAGCTTTGTGGTAGGTGTCCCATTAATGAGGAAATCCTGGAATAGTTTGACCAACAGTAGGCCTAATTTTGTTCTGATTCCTTTCAGAACTGTCTTCTCAAAACTGTGTCTAGTCTTTTCTATTCTCATGCCTAATAAAGGGCCTCTCTCATAGTTATTAAACAGCATAGCAAGCATGGTACCAACAAAGTAGCCACGATGTTTGGTAACAGTTTTACAACAGAAGAAGTTGGTTTTTAGCCCCACTGACTCAGAACAGCACACAAAGCCACAGACATGCTTGCATCATCTGTGGGGAGACATTGTTTCCAATATCTTGGCTGTCACGTCTTAGGCACACATGTACTGCTCTGAGTCAGGGACATAACGGAGTCACAAATAGGGAACATGGTATAGGATTAAAGCTATGTGTTCAGCTTAGCTCATAACAGTTAATTACATTGGATTGCAAATCATTATAGGACCAATTACATTGTTTTTCTTAGGAGTACATAGTTCTAAATGTTCTCAAAACTTGTCATTAACTTGGTTTACAAGTCTATGTCAAATTTCAGTTTGTAAAGTCTTGTTACAAAGAGTCTTTCCTGTTAAAGTCATCTCCACAGGATTGACCTGTGGGCCTGTCTATGAGGAATTGTCTTGACTGGTGTGGGAGGCCCACCCACTGTGGACAGCACCATCCCTAGACGGGTCCCCCCCCTCCCCCCTTTAAGAAAGCTGGCTGAGCATCAGCAGTGAGGGAGCGGAGAGCGAGTGGTTTCCGTTTGAGCTCCCGCTCTCCCTTCCGTGATGGACTGTGACCCGGGGGTATAAGCTAAATAAACCTTTTCTTCCTCTAAATCTCTTTTGCTCACAGTGTTTATCACAGCATCAGAAAGCAAACTAGAACAGGGACCTAGATTTTACCCAGAGATGTGTGACTGGGAACGAGTTATATCTCCCCTCTGGCTCTGTGTCCATAGAAATGGGATAACACAGTCTCCATCATATCCTGTAGGGAGGACTGTAGTGAGTGACACTGTGCATTAAGTGTTTCCTTCCCAGAAAATGACATCTTCCTCCTCAGATGCATTTTTTTGGGGGGGGGTCTTTTTGAGACAGGGTCTTCCTATAGACCCAGCTGGCCTGGAACTCACTATGTAGACCAGGCTGGCCTTGAACTCACAGAAATCTGACTGTCTCTGCCTCTGTCTCCTGAGTGCTGGGATTAAAGATGTATGTATGCCACCACACCCAGCCAGATGGATTAAAAAATTTTTATTTTTATTTATTTATTTTTATTTTTGTATGTGTATGAATGTACTGTCTGTATGTAGGTTTGTGCACCCGTGTCATACCATGCCTCAGAGGTCAGAAGAGGGTGTTGGATTCCCCTGGAACTGGAGTTAAAGACGGTTCTTAGCCACCATGTGGGTGCTGGGAATCAAACCGGGTCCTCTGCAAGAGAGTTCGGCGCTTTTAACTGCTAGGCCATCTCTCCAGCTCCCCCCCAAATATTTTTATTTATGTGTGTGTATGTCACATGTGTGTATGTCAAACATGTGTAAGTGTCCACCGAGGCTGCAAAGAGGTATCAGATCCCCTGGAGTTGGAGTTATATGTGGGTGTGAGCTGCCCAACATGGGAATCAGCATTGGGGCCTCTGGAAAGCCGGCAAGTGCTCCGAACTGCTGAGCCATCTCCCCGCTGCCTCAGATGTTTTTATTTTATTTTATTTTATTTTATTTTATTTTATTTTATTTTATTTTAATATTTATTATTTTATTTTATATTTTTATTTATTTATTTATTTATTTATTTATTTATTTATTTACTTATATGAATGTACTGTCTGCATGTAGGTTTGCGCACCCGTGTCGTGCAATGCCGCGGAGGTCAGAAGAGGGTGTCGGATTCCCCTGGAACCGGAGTTCTCCTGGAATTGGAGTTTCAGACGGTTCTCGGCCGCTATGTGGATGCTGGGGATCGAACCCGGGTCCTCTGTAAGAGCGGTCGGTGCTCTTAACCGCTAGGCCATCTCTCCAGACCCCGAGAATGTCTTGCTAAATAGAGCATATCCTCCCCAAGACCCCTTGGGCCTGGCCTCTTCAGTCTTTATCTAGTTCTGCTGGAAAGTCTCAAAGAAGGAATTTAGTACCTTCCAGTCACTCAGAAATCCACCGAGGTACTCTCAGAACAGAATGTTCTTTCCCGTAGGCCCCAGAGACATTTGCATAGCAGAGGGTAGCTTTAAAGTAAAGAAGGGACTAGACATGTAGCCCAATAGAGGGGTGCCTTCCTAAGCTTTCGGAGGCATGGGTTCAATCTCTAGCACACAAAACCTGGAATGGGGTGCACACCTGTTAATCCAGCACTTCAGGAGAGGAAGCAGAAGGATTAGAAGTGCAGGGTCATCCTCAGCTACCCAGGAAGTTGGAGGCTAGCCCAGGCCACATAAGATCCTGTATAAGAAAGAAATAAACAAGAGAAAGAACCTTCCTCTTGCATATGCTAGGCGTTTATTTATTTATTTATTTATTTTTTATATTATTTTTTTTCTTTTTATTAATTTTATTTATTTCCGTATGTGACTGAATCGTATGTACTGCAATGCAAGGTTTGTTGCAACAGCTGTGTCGTGCAATGCTGCGGAGGTCAGAAGAGGGTGTCGGATTCCCCTGGAACTGGAGTTCTCCTGGAATTGGAGTTTCAGACGGTTCTCGGCCGCCATGTGGGTGCTGGGGATCGAACCCGGGTCCTCTGTAAGAGCGGTCGGTGCTCTTAACCGCTAGGCCATCTCTCCAGCCCCTAGGCATGGCATTTGGAGCTTGAACCAACCACGGAGTTATCTGCCCAGCCCTCTGGTTGGTTCAAGCTCCAGTACCACAGAAAGAAATAAACAATAGCCGTGCCTCTAGCAATCTGTCAATGGCACAGGGCTGCCATGTGGGTGCTGGGATTTGAACCCCAGTCTTTTGCAAGAGCAGCTAGTGTTCTTAACTGCTGAGCCATCTCTTTGGTCCTTTGGTTTTGTTTTAATGTAGGTTCTGTGGATTGAACTCAGGTCTTCATACTTGCAAGGCAAGCACTTTACCAATGGAGCGAGCCCTTCCCTTCTTCCTTCCTGTTTATCCATTTGAGAAAAGTCAACGCTAGGATGCAGGGAACTTCCACTTCAAATTCACTTTCCATATGCTGGGCTGGCTCTGGCTAACATTAAGGATTTACCTGCTAGTCTGTCCTTCTGTCCTGGTCGCTCCCAAACGTACTTATCTGGATCATAGTAACCTGAGAAGTCTACAAAACCATATTTTCCGGATCTCTCTAACTTAGCTCT
Source organism: Rhizomys pruinosus (assembly GCA_009823505.1). Lineage (NCBI taxonomy): Eukaryota > Metazoa > Chordata > Mammalia > Rodentia > Spalacidae > Rhizomys > Rhizomys pruinosus. Next base: position 271,765 of record VZQC01005240.1, read on the forward strand.
GCAAAACTGTATCTGCTCCCTGTGTGGAAACCGGGGAACTACCAGCCTCAATGGCCGTTTGCGCTTCCTGAACAGCATGCAAGTGGCTGATTGTGGGTGCAATTGAATGGCACCCTGCCCTTTGCTCTCTTCAGTCTTGCTTCTGAGCAAAGGGAGCCATAGTGGAGACATTGTTCCCTCTTACCATTTTTTCTGCTTCCCTCCAGAACCTGAGTATCCAAAGGATAGGCGCGGAACAGCAAAGGAGTGCACAGTGCAGCCCCACGCGGGAAGCAGCAGGGTCGGGATTTTAAGATTAATCTTTTGGCAGCCGGTAAGTAGGTGAAGGAGCCTTTGAAAGCTGAAGGGATTCACAAATGGCCAGCCATGGTTCTGCTGGAAACGTGAGCCCGTGGCGCCACCTCCTGGCACCTATGACTGGGGAAAACACGCCAGCCATGTTGTCTGGGGCTGTGGGACCTTCTGAGCTAGGAGACTTCACAGGGCTTGCTCTAGGTGTAGTCCAGTTCCCTGCATTTCACAGGACAGCGAATGGAAGCTGGAACAAGGAGCTGACAACGTCAGTGGCAGAGCTGAGCCGAGGTACTAGGTCGGCCAACATCTGTTGAATCCTCCCTTAGGGCTGAGCATTGCTAAGCTTAATCGTATCCTCACAGCCACTCTGTGAGGAAAAGCCATCTTCTCCCACTTTCCACGTGAGAAAAGTGATGGTCAGAGAGGCTCAGGCGATGGCTCGTAGGAATGTCCAGTGGGTTCCATCCACACACCTATCACAGGAAACAGAAACTGGACCTAGGCTCCACCGTACCAGGGAAATGCTGTCCCTGCCCTGTTGGCTGCTGCAGAGCTCCTGAATGGACACAGGCCTGATCTTTGGAAGGCCGGCTGGGGAAGGGGGCACCCCAGGGAGCACTGGACTGGAGACCTGAGAAGGAACAGTAAAGAAGTTCCGTCAGGACCTTGTGTGCCCTCGGCTTTCTCAGATATGCCAGTTCAGAGTCTTGTTTGGAAAAGTTAGTCCTTATGTTTGGAACCTAGTGGAAACCCGGCAGAAACTTGTTAAAGATGATAGATTGGGGGGGCTAGAGAGACGGCCTAGCTGTTAGGAGCGCCGACTGCTCTTGCAGAGGACCTGGGTTCGATCCCCACCTCCCACATGGTGGCGGAGAACCGTCTTTAACTCCAGTTCCAGGGGAATCCGATGCCCTCTTCTGACCTCCGCGGCATTGCCCGACATGGGCGCACAAACCTACATGCAGGCAGTACATTCATACACATACAAGAATAAATAATTTTTTTTTTTAAAGATAATAGATTGGGCTGGTGAGATGGCTCTGTCAGGGCTAAGGGCGCTTGCTGCCAAGCCACATGACTCCAGTTCACACTCTGGTGGAAGGTAAGAAGGAAATCCTGCACTTCGTCACATGCACACCAGGACGTGTACACACACACACACATACACACACATACACATACACACATACACACACATACACAAACACACATGCACACACACACATACACACACACAGGCACGCACACACACTTCCTCTCCAATTCCTTATCCAGCTTGAATATCTCACTCGTCTGAGAGGTGGTCTATCTTTATAAGTTCCTATTATTAAAATTATTTCTGTGATGACTCAATTGCCCTATAACAATTGTAGTCCCTGGTCCTAACTGGCACTTCTGGAGCCACACCAGGCCTATCTGTGTGTCTTCTATGTGGAGGGGGACAACTGTCCAAGCACTCCTGTCCGTGGTTCCATCCACAGGTCCTTCCCAAGGACTTTCTTTGCACCATGCAGCCCCCATCCCTGGACACACATACGACCTGCTGAGGAGGTTGGTTGGGAGAGATCAGAATTGGCCTCTGTAAGTCAGGCCGAGGACCAGCCAAGCCTAGCCCTGCCTACCACAGTACAGCACACTTGCAGAGCTAGCGTCAGCTTGTGGATGATGCAGGGCCTGCTTTGGCTCAAGCTCTTTACAGCATACTGTAACATCTGCAGTGATTAGGTGACTTCCGGCTCTCATCCACAAAACAAGGGACGTGGGCCCCATGACCTCAGTGGTCCTTTCTGGTCTCTGATGTCAGCCTCTCACATTGCCGTGGAAGTGCTGAGCGCCTGCACCAGCCTGGCAGTTTGCGCTGGTTTTCAGTCACAGCTGCACTTCATTTGCATGTTAATCTTTTCCTTCCTGGAAATCATTTTCATAATGGCTACAGGTTATTTTGGAGAGGGGACTTTGCAGAATGCCTTCTGGCTGGGGTGGAGAATCCTTAATATTCCAAGTCACCTCCTTGTCCTTGTCTCCCACTTGCGATCCATTCCTCAGTCAAGTCAGTGTAGCTGGGGCCCCAGCATCACGTCTGGACTTCCCCGGGCCTCTGTGGGGTCGTCTGTGGTGGTAACACCTGCCTGGCCTGCACTGTGGCTGCCCATCAAATCAGTAGGGATATAGTTTCTTTTCTTTTTTTTTTTTTTATTATATGTGTATGAATGTACTGTCTGCATGTAGGTTTGTGCACCCGTGTCGTGCAATGCCACGGAGGTCAGAAGAGGGTGTCGGATTCCCCTGGAACTGGAGTTCTCCTGGAATTGGAGTTACAGACGGTTCTTAGCCGCCATGTGGGTGCTGGGGATCGAACCCGGGTCCTCTGCAAGAACAGTCGGTGCTCTTAACCGCTAGGCTATCTCTCCAGCCCCGGGATATAGTTTCTTTTCAAAGATTTTATTTTTATTTTATGAGTGTTTTGCCTGCATGTAAGTGTAGCATATGCATGCAATACCCGTGGAGACCAGAAGAGGGCATTGGGCCCGCTGGAGCTAAGGAAGAGTGTTATCGGTCATGTGGGTGCTGGACTGAAACCTGGGTCTGCAAGAGCAGCGGGTGCTCTTAGCTGCGGCATGTTGGGGGCGGGGTGTAGGCTAGGCCAGCAGGCCAGGGAGCCTGTGGTAGTTTGAAATGTAAACATCCCCCAAAGGGTCCAAGTGTTTGGACGTTTTGTCCCCAGTTGGTGGCCCTGTTTGGGGAGGCTTTAGGAAGTGTGGCCTTACTGGAGGTAGCGCGTCACTGGGGGCAGGTTTTGAGAGTTCTTAAGCCTTGTCAGATTTCCAGTCACTCTCTGCTTCCTGTGCCTGCTTGAAGATGTGAGCGCTTCGCTTTCTGCTCCGGGCACCTCTGCCAGCAGGCCTTCTCCATGCCGGACACTTACCCTGATCCCTAAACTCAAACGAACTCTTCCTTCTGTAATGCCTTGATCACAGCAACAGAAAAGGAGCTAATACAGAACCCTAGGATGGCCTGCCTCTTCTCTGACACTGGGATTCCAGCACACACCACCACACTCACATGGTTTGTGAGGATCGAACCCAGGTCTTCCTACTTCCATGGCAACACCTTACTGACTGCACCATCTCTCCAGCCCCCCTGTCAGTGGGCTTTGGAACACTGAAGAGTATGCTGTACAGATCAGGACCAATGAGGAGATGATAACAGCTCCCGTTTCCATGTAATGATTATTTTTATGACCAGGATTAACATATTGTTATCATTTACTACAGTTCAGAACTAGAAGATGTGGAACACTGCCTTTCTCTAAACGCTCCCACATGGATTGAACGTACATTTATTTGTGCAAAGGGAAATGCGCAGAATTTTCGAGCATGTAATTCTTTTGACACAAGAAGCAGTTCTCTTCCTAAAGAAAAGCTGCCCGGCAAAGTAAATAATCACTGCAAAAAGCCTGTGGCTTTTTAGACGCCACGATTTCCAACTTTTACTTCTATGCCTGTAAAGAACATGGGAGGAGTTATGACCCCCAACTCTGAGTCTGGAGTGGTATTAGGCATGAGGCTGCTCCCCCCACCAATCCTCAGTCCCCAGTGGGCACTGGGGACAGCAAGTGCTTCCCTACAGCCACCGCATGGGAATAATCATTATAAGAGAGAGGAGGCAAAAATATTTTAATTGCCTTGTAACATCTCCTTAGCTGTGAAACAAGGTGTCCTTTACAGCTGCCCCCCAGAGAGATTAAAAGCTGGCCAGGCCTGTTTCGAATGGAAAGCCATAAAGAGCAATCATTTAACAGGAGTGCAACTCTGTAATCACAGAGCTATTTATAGAGCTTGGGGCTCCACAGGCACAGGGCGCACAGAGCCACTGAGAGTCTGAGAGGCACTGTCAGCGGCTGGGCTGGCTTCTCTCCACTGGGGGCCAAGGGAGGGTCCAGCACAACCTTGGGTTGGAGGAACCCTGGGCCTGTGACACTGCAGTCACATATACTGGTGTGTCAGGGAAGGCCTAGGCCGGAGTCCAGGCCACAGCCTCCCCTGGTCCAGGGTTCGAGGGAGGAAGGTGAGCAGACAGCATGTCTGCCATCTCTCGCCTCTCTCATCCTTGGAGGCCAGGATCTATCCCTTGGAAAAATTAAAGTTTAAACATTTTTTAAAAATTAATAGCTGTTGTCAGGACTAAAATGAAACAAAATAAAGCAAACAAAACCCAAGAAAAGGAACCACAGCCAAGTGAGAAAATTATGAAAATAATAGTAATAATAATAATAAAATCTAAAATTGAATGATGTGGTAATGAGTGAGATTATAAGGATAGGATCCACAGGGTGAGCATGTGGCTGAGGGGTAGAGCATTTGGCTAGCGTGAGGAGCTCTAGATTTAAGCTCCATCAGTACACACACACACACACACACACACACACACACACACACAGACTTACACAGCTGCACAGAAGGTTAAACTTCAGTTACAATGTATATGCGACCCCAATCACAGGTGAGCAGAATTGTCTGGTCACTGACTTTTAGCTGTTAGATGCGGCCAGTAAGCAATACAGAAATATTAAGTTTTTGACCTCAAAGGTAAGTATTATGAATCTTTATTTTATTTTATTTTTACTTTTGAGACAGGGTCTCCCTATAGCCCCAGCTGTCCTGGAACTCACTCTGTAGACCAGGCTGGCCTTGAACTCACAAAGATCCACCTGTCTCTGCCTCCCAAGTGCTAGGATTAAAGGCGTGAGCCACCATGCCCAGCTGAAAGATGGTTCTTAGCCACCATGCGGGTGCTGGGAATTGAACCCAGGTCCTCTGCAAGAGCAGTTGGTGCTCTTAACCATTGAGCCATCTCCCCAGCCCCTAATTATGAATCTTTAAAATACAGAAGGGAAGTTTAGATGAGCAGAGTTAGAAGGAAGGGGGAAACCATCTAGAAGGAACATAGGGGTGCTGGTAAGAAACCATGGAATACTACCTAGAGTACATGGGACAAGAGATGAAGGCAGTGCTCCTAAAGCAATAACATATCCAACAGAGAAACTTAATTTTAGAATATAGCCATATTGGTGTCGTGTGACGGTAAGAGGCAAAAAATGTAGCGTATATAAGCTGATATATACATACAGTAATTTCAGAACCATTAAGCCATACAAACTTACTTTAGTATAGCATTTATATTCATTTTGTCTTTAGTCTTATAGTATTCAATTAAGATATTGTTTTGCAGGGTTGGAGAGATGGCTTAGCAGTTAAGAGCACTTCCCTCCTCCCAGAGGACCCTAGGGATTCCCAGCACCCAGCCAAGCCAGCTCATAAGCCAGCCCTCTTCTGGTCTCCTTGTCATGAACCAAGTTTTACAGGGTTTGAAAGAAAAGAGTAATGTTTCTTACACCTGTAACCCCAGGTTCTCAGGAGTTCAAGACCAGCCTTGGAAATGCAATGAGTCCACTTCTGGGGGATGGAGAGGGGGTGGATGGATAGGTTAGTGGTGGGGCCCTGGGTTCAGTTCCCCGGTACCGTGAACACACAAAAGTAGATGCACACACACACACACACACACACACACACGCACACACACACACACACACACACACATTCACACATACAGACAGAAGTTTTATGTGATCCCAGCCATGGTGGTGCACTACAGTCGTTCTGGCATTTGGAATGCTGAGGCACCAGGATCACAAGTTCAAGGCCAGCCCAGGCTACGAAACAAAAGCCCCCCAAATATGTACTTAAAGAACCCCTGCTCCTGCCCCATCTATAGCACTCCATTGCTCCCTCCCTTCTTTGGCACCTCTCCTGAACAGCTCCCTCTGGGTAATCTATTTCCTTGGGTTGCCATAACAACGAGCCAGCAACCAGGGGATCTGAAATGAGTCCACGGTTCTGAGGCCGGCAGAGTGCCCTGTCAGGCCACCTCCGGACCCTTCTCACTCTCCCCGGCTTCTTAGCAACAGTCTTTGGTGCGTCGCTCCATCGGCTTCCACTATCACTGGGGTCCTCCCTGTGTCCCTGTATTCACAGGGTCACTGTCCTTGAAGGACACCTGTCAAATGGACCTGGAGTACACTCCTGCTCCTTAACTGATTACATCAGCAACAAGGCCATTTCCAAATATGGTAACATTTGGGGGGACAGGGACTTGGGGCTTTGTGCTGATTCTCAGATCACTCTAGCGGCCTGGGTCTTTTGTTTCTGCTTTGGGTTTCTTGCATTTCTTTTGTACAATGGGTGCATGTGTAATTTTCTCTCTTCCGGCTTACACGCGGAGTCCATACTATTGAAGTTCCTTTGCATGTTAATTTTCATTTCACAGTATAGTTTGGGAATTACTTCATGTCACTCTGTGTGTGTGTGTGTGTGTGTGTGTGTGTGTGTGTGTGTAGCCAGAAGTCAGCCTTGGTGCATTCTGTTCACCTTGTTTTTTTGAGACCAGATCTCTTACTGGAAGCTGGAGTCTGTTGGACTTGGTTAGACTGTCTGGCCCGCAGATTCCATGGATCTGTCTCCAGCTCCCCAGTGCTGAGACTAAAGGCACATAATACTGTGCCCAGCTTCCACCGGGTCTTCACACTGGTGTGGCCAGTGCCTCACTGACTGAGCCTCTGTCCATCCCTCCTGTTGGGTCTTTCTTGCTCTTTCACACAGTCGCTCCGAACATGTTTTGTAGATGAGGCAAGGCTTACTCCATCAATTTCAGAGGACTTGGAGTTGTCATTACCAGCAGTGCAGTGACAAAGGACCTCGTGTGTGTTAGTCTTCACACTGTTGGGAGCATTTCTTCAGGACAGACTCCTGGGGGAGGTCTGTGGGGTGGATCAGCTCTCTAAGGCGTGGCCAGATCCCCTTTCTGGTCTGCACTCCATCGGGATGAGTGAGAATATCCTCCCCACAGTTCATCCAAATGGACTACCCTACTTTTTTTTCTCATGTATGGGTGAGAAATAACTATTTTGTTTAGTTCGAATTTTAAATTATCAGTAAAATTTTCCCCCCATATATCTGAAGGACACTTTTTGGTCACTTTCTTTTTATTATTATAATTACCATTATTCATTTTTGAGACAGGACTTCCCTGGAGCCCTAGCTAGCATGGAACTCAGGCTGTTCTCAAATTCACAGAGATCCGCCTGTCTCAGCATCCTGTTTATTCATTCCTTAGGTGATTGACACTTGGTTTCTTCCACTTTTTTTGTTTGTCAATAGCACCTCTTCTCTCTCACCTCTTCCTTTCCCCTCTTCTCTTTCCCCTTTCTTTTGTTTTTAAAAATATTTATTTTTATTATTTTTATGGTATGTATTTGTATATGTATATGCAATGCCTGTGGAGGACTGTGTTGAGTTCTTAGGAATCTGATATTTAACAAGATGGAGACAACGCATGTCGGATTGTTTGTGAAGAAAGACCCACATCTTAAGCAGAACTCTGCCTCACACGCTGATGTTTTAAAGCTCACAGCGAGGCTGAGGGATGCTTTGATGAGCTTTTTATCAATGTCAGCTGCGGAGGGAGGTTGTGGGTAGCCAGGAAATGCTAGGGACGAAGGCTTATTTTCTTTTTTGGATCTGCTTCTCAGAGCTCTGCAGGAAGCCAGATCTTTCCACCTAAACCATAAAATTTCTCGAGAAAGATAAACAGCTTCTCTCTTCTTGCAAAGGGGGAAGAAAGGTCGATCTAACCCACACAGTCAGTGACCTGCGACAAAATCCTTCAGAATAGAGTGCCGGGACAGGAAAGCGCTGGCTGTGCTGTGTAGAACTGTGCAGCACATATGTACATTCACAGCACATACACAGCAGAGTTCATGCCTGCACATTCGCACACAGGTGTACACACACGTACACACAAATGCATGCAAACACATACTTGTCACACACAATACATACACATGCATATTGGAGTGTGCACAAGCACATGTGTGTGGGTACATACACATGAACACACATATCCACACATGCTGGGACACGTATACATGCACATGTGTATGTGTCTATATATACATACACTTGTGAGGACCACATTAACACACGCATGTACGTCCACAGACACAGTGCTTGGACACACACATGCACATGGTGCACGCACATGGTCTCATGTACATGTATGCAAGCACACACAAAGTGCAGAAACGGCAGAAGAAAGTTGCTCTGAGCACAGAGCGGGAGGAGCCAAGAGAGGCAGAGCCAAGTCCCTCGCACAGCAGCATTGGTAGTTCCCACTGAGCCCTCTGTGAGTCCGAGCACCCTACAGAGTTCTGATAAGCTATATTTATTCAGAAAACCTCACCTGTTGCTGGTCTAGTTTTAGGCTTCAGTAAGGCTATATACAAAGGCAAATCAGGTTAGGTCTTGTCATTTCCTTTACTTATACCCTTGCCCATGTGGAGCAGAGAAAGGGACACTGACCAACACTCAATGCGGCCTCACCCTGCAGGTCAGGGGTGGTGAGATTAAGGTGCCTGCCCTAGGCCTGGACAGAGCTGCAAAGCTGTGCAGAGCCTCGTCAGGAGACCACCCAGGAGACTGACCTCACTTCTAGATATGCTTCTAATTTACCCTGTGACCAATGGTGAGCCCTTGCTGACTCTTGTCATACCTTTCTGAACTCTCAGATGAGGACCGTGGCATATAATTCTGCCTATTTTCCTGGCATTTACCAAAAGGAGACAGTAAATGGAAAAATACATTAAAGAAAATTAAAAGTGCAGTCTAAAGACTGAGCATTGTGTCCTAGCACTCTTCAATGTTCTAATTAGGAAGACAACAGTTAGAACTCCTACAAACACGTGTCATGGGTTTTAAAACCATCCACTCACTTGGCAGCTGAGTAACCTCACTAACCACTAACTCTGTGTGTGTGTAGGTCGATTTAAAGGTCTAGGAGAACTGGGTTCTGCAATCTGAAAACATTTCCAAGCCCCATAACTTGGCAAGCAGGCTTTAGAATTGCTGGCAGGGTAGGGCTGAGGCTGACTTAGAGGGAAATGGTTATTGTCACTCTGGAAGAGAATCTGTAGGCTCCAAGAAGCAGTGTCTGTTGTATTTAACTAAGGCACCAACATCATTTTAACAAACCTCATATTATGGCTGTTGCTTCTGATGTCATTGGGTTTGTTCTCCACGTCCGTGCCCACGGATACTAAGCATATTTTGAGTAATTCAATACTCAGAGCATTTTGTGGCATAGATTTGTGAACTATTTCTCCTACACAGAAGCCCCGAGCAAAATCTCGGGCAAATGACACAATTCAGTGGCCTCCGCTGTGGAGAGGACACGGTGCCTGGCCGAATCTCTGTCCTGATGTTTTCAGGAGCCAGGACAAGGTGGCCAGGCTTGAACAAAGCTCGTGTGGGCCTTGGTGGCTCTTTCCTAACCTATGGTCAGGGTCCCTTTTCCCAAGGGACCAGCACTGGAACTGTTGGCTACGAATGCCTCTGGGGGCCGGGACTCTTCTTTTCTTGGGTTTTAACCCCCACTTCTGTTTCTCTTTTCTTTTTCTTTCCTGTCTTGTAGCTCTCTGTCTCTTTGTCTGCCTCTCTCTTTCTCTGTGTTCCTCTTTCTGTCTCTCTATCTCTGATAGGGTCTCATGTAACTCAGGCTGGCCTCAAACTCTCTATGTAGTTGAGAGTCACCTTGACCTTCTGATCTTCTGAAGAGCTGGGATTACAGATATGCACCGCTCCCCACACACACGGTCTATTCAGAGCTGGTGGTGGAACCCAGGGCCTAGTTGGTGCATGCTAGGCAGACACTCTACCAATGGAGTTACGTCCCCAGCCCTGGGGTATAATCTCAGGCTTTTCAGTGTGGAAATGGGAGGCCTTATTTTCTATTAGAAGCAGTTATCAGTACACAAGTTGGAATATCTCCTGTGATTCTCAAATCTCATTCTTCATGCTCGGGGGTATGAGGGGGAGCTGCCCCAAAGTGAACTGTATATGGTCACTTTGAGGGTCTCAGGGTCACCTAGTTATTTTGGGTAGCAAGGCAGAGATGGAAGGGTGTTGTGGAGCTCTGGAGTGAGAGAGGCCTGTTCCTGGTAGTGGGCAGCGTTCCTGTTAGGAGCAGCCTGCTCCCCAGACCCTTGTGTCTGTATGGTTAACTCTTCTCCCAGCTCTCCTTCCTCATCTTAAGACTTCCCAAGGCTCTCACTGCCTTCTCATCACGGTCCCTCAGGGCCACCTGGCCTGGCTGTTTCTCCATCCACCCAGCTTCCTGAGAGAGGCAATAGGATTCTTTTCCAGCACTGAAGTTTTTCAGAGGTGCAGGCCAGGCATCCCCACAGTCAGTCTTCTAGCACCTAGATGCTAAAGTGAACAGCCAGGGTGTGTCTGTGCAGGGGCCCAGGCCGCAGGGGGCCCAGGACAAGGTAGGGGTCTTAGCCCACTGCATGGGAACTCTGGCCACTTCTGACGGGAGCACAGAGGGGAACAAGAGCCCTGAATATCAGTAGGCCAAGGTGCATGTAGAGGGGCATGTGTGTGTGTGTGTGTGTGTGTGTGTGTGTGTGTGTGTGTGTAGGAGGTCAGCCCCCCATGGAACAGGGTTTTGGTACAAACTTAATAGTAATAGTTAATCTGTAATACTTACAGATCCTAGACTATCCAATAGAGGGGAAAACCCCTAATATCTGGGGCGGCATCGGTGAGAATTTATTTTAATTTTTTTGAGACAGGGTCTCATGCAACCAAGGCTGGTCTTGGACTCTCTGTGTAGGGAGGATGACCTTGAACTTCTCTGATCTTCCTGCAGTTGCCTCCCAAGTACTGGGATTTTAGGTGTGTACTACCATGTCTGGTTTATAGGGTGCTGGGAAGGCAAAGTCAAGGTCTTGGGCATGCTAGGGCAGCCCTTTGTCAACTGAGCTCCATCCCCAGCCTTGAGGCAGAGGCAGGCGGATCTTTGTGAGTTCAAGGCCAGCCTGGTCTACAGAGGAAGTTCCAGGACAGCTGGGGCTACAGGGAGATCCTGTCTTGAAAGACCAAAAAAAAAAAAAAAAAAAAAAAAAAAAAAAACAGGCCCCAATCACCACTTAGATTACCCTAATGAATATAAAATATAATTCACCTATTTATCAAAGTGATATAATGTGCAATAATCTGATTGACTTTTTAAGTTTGCTGCACATACAGTGTGTCCTCCTGAAGTTGTAGCTATCTGTTGGGAAGCCTCAAATCTCCATTCATTTTCAGCCCCCTACATAGCTAGTCACTCCTTGGTGGCCACCGTAGTTTCTGACAACATCCTGTGACTAACAGATGAAAACCTCTTGGAACGTATTAACTTAGACCACCAGCTTCCACCAACCAAAAGGCTGAGAGTCATCAGACAGTGTCTGAGGCCTGCCGCTGAGATCGCTCCTTTGCTGTGTCTGCGTACTTACGGTTTCCACCAACGTATTTGAAAAGCATCCTGATTGACTTTTCTTTGTTCTGTTACTATAAAAACTTCATGAAACTGTTACCATGCTGGAACATGGATTTGGGGTGACCTGAATCTGTGTTCCCGGGGCCATGGTAATTTTTTTTTAATTTTATTTATTTTTGTAGGTATATGAATGTACTGTCTGCATGTAGGTTTGTGCACCCGTGTCATGCAATGCCACGGAGGTCAGAAGAGGGTGTCGGATTCCCCTGGAACTGGAGTTCTCCTGGAATTGGAGTTACGACTGTTCTTAGCCACCATGTGGGTGCTGGGGATCGAACCCTGTTCCTCTGCAAGGGCAGTTGGTGCTTTTAACCACTACGCTATCTCTCCAGCCCAAATGGTCATTCTTATTGTCTCCAGAATAAACTATCTTTTGCATCAACAGATCAGTCTAGGATATGAGACTTTGTTATCAAGAAAAGAAGAGAAGGCAAGAAGGAACGGGTGGGTGTGGTGGACTAAGCCTTTAATCCTAGCACTTGGCAGGCAGAGGCAGGCCCATCTCTGTGAGTTCAAGGCCAGCCTGGTTTACATAGAGAGTTCCAGGACAGCTGGGACTAAAGGGAGACCCTGTCTCAAAAAGACCTCCCAAAAAAAGAAGGAAGGAAGGAAGGAAGGAAGGAAGGAAGGAAGGAAGGAAGGAAGGAAGGAAGGAAGGGAGAGGGGAAGGAGGGAGGGGAAGGCGGCAAGCAAGCTTGGGCTCAGCCTGGGCCCTTCTCGGCTTCGCCCCTCTCCTCTAGGCATCCAGTCTGGTACCGCGTTGGCGCTGCCCACTAGCCTTATTTTGGATGTCTATTCCTCGCATCTGCCGTACAGGAAGTTCTGGGATGGGTACCTGTTGTCTCTACATGACGGAAGAGCTTCCTAAAAGGTGAGCACATCGCACACACGCTGGCTGGCCCCATGCGCTAGATCCCTACCATGATCAGCTATTTCTATTTTCTGGCCCAAGATGCTCTCTGCTCCTTCGCCCTTTGGGAGTAACTCATAATTATCTCGTAGGAACCTCGTGTTTTACTTCCCTCTCCCCCCACGCCCCCCTGGCCACACGCACAGCAGAAAATGAGCAGGCTAGTTCTAGTTCAAAGCCCGCAGCTGGACGGAGCTCCGGGCAGCCTCCCTCCATCTGCAGCCGATTAGCCCTCCAGAGAAAACAAACAGATTCCTCTCCGTGTCTCGAGCCTTCCCCTCGTGTCAGAGGTTTGCTCCCAGGCGACCGGCCGCTCTGTGGAGCTCCTGCCTCAAGTGGTTGCCGTCTCCTCCTAGTCATCCCGTTTTGTCACTACCCTCCATTTCTGGCTCTTTCTGGCAAGCCACCATATCCCTGTCCACCTCCCAGTCTGCCTCCCTGTGTGCGACTCTTGGGCCTTCTAGACCCTAGGTCAAGGGTTTCTCAACAAAGCCACCGCGTGCCTCCTTCCACCACACACCCCCTGGCTGCCGGGGAACTCAGCATCAGTGGGGACACTTTTCAGGCAGTTCCATGTATCCTCGGCTGGCCTTGGGGTTGATGTGTAGCTGAGGCTGGCCCTTTGCTTCCACTTCCTGAGTGCTGGGATTACAGGTGTGCACCACACTGGGGTGACACCGTGCTGGGTATCAAACCCAGGGCCTCCTGCATGCTAGGCAAGCATCATACCAATGAAGCCACATCCTTGGTCCAGTGCTTCTCGGCAGCCACTGTGGCAGATGTGGCTGTGAGTTGAGGTTCGACTCTCCTCCCCATCACCTGAACCCCCCAGCTGCAGTTAGGAAGCAGGTCTGTGGCGCAAAAACTGCTTCTGGGGTGAACACAGCTCCCCTTCCAAGAAGGTAGATACTATGATCCCTTTTAAGTGGAAAATTTGAGGACTTGAATGCACAGAGCTTATACCAGGGATTTCCCAGGACCACCTGAAGCACTGTCAACTCCAGATGGATCAACATGAAACCCCAAAGTCTGGAGGTGATAGAAGAAAAAGTTGGCAGCAGACTACAAAACATAGGCGTAGGAAAAGACTTCCTAAATCAGACAGCAGCTGTGCAAGAATTAAGGTCGACAATTGACAAATGGGACCTCATTAAACTCAAAAGGAACAATCAAGGAAGTGAAGAGAAAAGCCACAGAGTGGGAGGAAATCTTCACCACAGAAACATCTGACAAAGCATTGATTTCCAGAATATATAAACTATTCAAAAAACAAAGAAGAAAGAAAACAAATGACCCATTCAATAGATGGAGCAAAGAGCTGAACAGAGACTTCACAAGTGAGGAATTAGAGATGGCTGAGAAACATCTTAGGAAGTGTTCAACATCACTAATAATTAAGGAAGTGCAAATTAATACCACTTTAAGATATCATATCACTCCAATAAGAATGGCTAGGATCAAGAAAACAAATGATACCAAGTGCTGGAGAGGTTGTGGGGAACGGGGAACACTCATCTACTGCTGGTGGGAATGTAAACTGGTATGGAAAGCAGTGTGGAGAACCCTTGGAAGACTTGGAATGAACTTGCCACCCGACCCAGCCATACCACTCCTGGGCATGTAACCTCAAGACTTACGCTACCACAGAGATACATGCACAGCCATGTTTATTGCAGCTCTCTTCACAATAGCAAGGAGCTGGAACCAACCCAAGTGCCCCTCAACTGACAAGTGGATAGAGAAAATGTGGTACATTTACACAATGGAGTTCTATGCAGCGGTAAAGAAAGATGACATCATGAGTTTTGCAGGTAAATGGCTGGAGCTAGAAGATATCATGCTGAGTGAAGTAACACAGTCCCAGAAAAACAAACAATGAATGGTATCCCTCATCTGTGAATGCTAGTGTCAATTACCTAATTGTATGGCAAACTGAGCGATGTCAATGTGATCTGAAAACAACTGTGCTCTTATATTGTAGAATCCCTTAAAAAAAAAAATGCCAACAACAAAAAAAGGAAAAAAAAAAAGAAAATTAGAAATTTCCAGGAAGTGACTGTTTATAGAGGCTTGCTTGGTTTTCACCATTTGCTTTTCCTGGAGTAACTTTCTAGTTCCGGAGTTTGGAGTAAGCCAGTGAATTCAGCACACCACGTGACCAGCGTCTATGGCTTCTCACTTCCCGGTACAGTTCCAGAGCTTGAGCCCCTGATGTCCCTGATGCTGAGTGCTGGGCAAGCAGCCTGTGCCTGGATTTTTGGAACTGAGATGTGCTGTGGGTTCAAGACATATTCTGGGATTTGAAGACGTAGCACCCCGAAGTGCAAAGCAGCTCCTTACCAATTTTATATAGATTACATGTCAAAATGGTATGCTGACATACCTGGTTAAATGAATAGTATTATTACAAATGACTTCACATATTTCTTTCTTACTCATTTGAATGTGGCTACTCGAAAATTCAAAATTCCATGTTGCATGCATCATCATGCAACAGGGGTGAGGCCCCACAAATGCCTCAGTGCAGCTTGCAAGGGGTTGTAGGCTGTGGCAACTCTCCCTTCTCCCTAAGGCTACATACTTCAGCAATGCCTAAATCACTAATTAGAGGCCTTTTCTGTTTCTGTTGAGACAAGGTCTTACATGGTTAGGCTGTCCTAGAACTCCCATGTAGCTGAGGACGAGCTTGAAACCTCGACCCTCCCGCTTCCACCTCCCGAGTGGTGGGATCACAGGCGTGCACTACCACCCCTGGCTTCTGACAGCAAGCCCCAGATTCCTTCTCACATTGTCCCTAGATAGCAGTAGAACAGGGAAGCCAAATGAGCCCTGGGGCAAGCACAGATGATTTCCAGAGGCCTGGGAATATGATTTACTAGAACTTTCTTTTTTCTCTTCTCGAAATTTCATTGACAGGGTAGGCAAGAATAACACATCACTGAATTCTTCCTGACTGAAGAAGCACACATGGTCAATGCTGGATCGAAAGCACACCATCATTACAACTAACAGCAACACTAAAAAAGCAAACCCTGTTGGCCGCTAGCCATCCATCACCGAGAACTCCTGTCCCTTCAGAGGCTAAATATAAGATATGTCACTGTCATCAGCCTGGAAGAAAATTTATGCTGCACTTGGATGCCTGGGATGGAATATTAACAAAGTCATTAATCTGGATTGTGCTTTCAAATCTACCATCAGTGGAAATCCCATTTGTTTAAGCAGATTAGCGGTTGGTCCCTCTGCTCCCTGCCTCTTAGGAGGTTGAGAGAATATGCTTGAGTTTCCCCTGTGTGAAATGTATTTGTTAAAGAGAAACTAATCTCGCAGGAAAGCATAGGATTTTTCTGGATAATTTTTTTCACAGAACTTAAATCCTGGCCCAAATGGGGAACTGAATGGTACATATGCAGTTAGAGTCATGGGCTGAATCTCTGGTCAACTTGGCTAGAAGGACAATGTTTGCGTCAGAGCCAGACAATTGCAAAGGATGGTCCAGACACTGGGGCTGGAGGCCTGCCTCTGCCCTTCTCCCTGGAGACACTGCAGGACTGAACACAGGGGTGATGAACGACCAGCTCTGGGCTGTGAGTCACCCTCCTCTCTTGTTGGCTGTTTTGAGCTGGATGCACCAACTAATCCTGAACACAGTTTCACTCTGAAGAATACTAACTTTTCAAATAAATAAATAATAAATTAATAAATAAATAATAAATAGGGCTAGCAATTGTGGCCTTTGATTTCTCTCTGCAATAAAGAAATACACAATGATGAGTAAAGTTTAATTTCAGGCCAGTTCAGGCTCCTGCTATTGAATTAAGCACCTGTCTCTCCGTGGCCATTCCTAGGCAAAACAGATCTCAGCTGACCTCAAACTAAGCAGGGTCTAGCCTGGTTAGTACTTAGACAGGAGATTAAGAATCAGCGGGTTATTTGTGACTTATGTACTGTAGAGAGCTGAGTCCCTCTCATCGATGCAGCCTTCTGTGTAATTCTTTCAAGTAGAATCTTCACATTCCTGCCCTTTCTATCCTTTACCTCGTGGGAGGCCGACTTTTCTAGAACAATCTAGGAGAGTGACAGCCCAGCATGCCTGCAATTTGTAATAAAAGATCCTCCCTGGGTCTGGAGAGATAGCTCAGCAATTAAGAACACTGGCTGTTCTTGCAAAGACCTGGGTTTGAATCCAAGCACCCCAATATGGTAGCTAAGAACCTGTCTTAACTCCAGTGCCAGGGGATACAACACCCTCTTCTGTCTTCCATGGGCGCTGCACAACACGGATGCACTTACACACCTGCAGGCATTCTACTCATACACATAAAATATAACTAATTCCAAAAATAAAATTAGTTTACACATATAGAAGATTTTTCAGTTTTAAAAGAATAAAAAAAGCTGGGCATGGTGGCACACACTTTTAATCCCAGTACTGGGGAGGCAGAGGCAGGCAGATCTCTGTGGGTTCAAGGCCAGCCTGGTCTATAGAGCGAGTTCCAGGCCAGCTGGGACTAAAATGAGACCCTGTCTCAAAAAAAAAAAATCTTCCACAACTGTGTTCTGTGGGTAGTCTCACTGATCTACAGAGGAAGATTACCCAGGTGGGCTGCATCAGTCCTGTAGGTCCTGAACTGAAGAGAACTTCTTCCAGTTGGCACTGAAGAGAAACCCAGAGATTAGAAGCTTGAGAAGCATTCTCTGACAGAAAGGTGGAGAGGTACCAGGGATGAGGGATGCAGGTGGGCATCCCTAGCTAATCCAGCCAGAAGACAGGGACTCCAGACCCAAAGCTACTAGGAACCAGACTCTGCCAGCTCCCCAAGGGGTCCCAAGAAGGCAGCTGGGCTTGCTGATATCTGGATTGTGACCCTGAGCAAGGAACCTTTGGGGACTTCTGACCTATGGCGCTGTAATGACATAAATAGGAAATATTTCCAGCCCCTCGATTTGTGGCCACTGTACAACAAAAGAAATACAGCTTACATGGGTAATTCATTTTTACTTTCCTCTTCTCTTTTCCCTCCAATTGTTTCCTTAAAGATTATTTCCTTCCTCAGAAATATCAGTTATCTAATTATCAGTGCTACTAGCCCCAGTCACAGATGAGAGGGGGGAGATATGATGGGTTAGGAAAACTGGTTTCAACTAAGCTTGATTAGCAAGAGGGGCTAGAGAGATGGCTCAGTGGTTAAGAGCATCATTGCTGTTACAGACGACCAGGATTCAGTTCCCAGGACCCACATAACCCGGAACTGTCTGATGCTCTCTTCAGGTCTCTACAGGCATTGCAGGCAAACCACTCACATAAAAAAATAAAAAAGCAGACTTAGTTATTTTATGTGTATGAATGTTTTGCTTGCATGTAATCCCTCAGTTGCAATGCCTGTAGAGACCAGAAGAGGGCATCAGATCCCCTGGAGCTGGAGTTACAGGTAATTGTTAGCCGCCATGTAAGTGCTAGGAATTGAACTAGGTTCCTCTGTAAGAGCAGCCAGAGCTCTTAACCTCAAAGCTATCTCTCTGGCCCTTATTTTTTATTTTTAAATTACGTGTATGGATGTGGGTGTGTGCAGGTATGTTCACATGTGAATTCAGTGCCTTCAGAGGCAAGAGGGCTTCGGAGCCGCTGGAGCTGGAGTTACAGGTACTGGGAGGCAAACAGGGGTCAACTGCAAGGGCAGCCAGCACTTTTAACTACTGAGCCATCTCTTCAGGCTCTGGCATAATTTTATTTATGAATACTGAAGTCATTATTTTCATATGCCACAAAACATTATTCTTACGGGTTTTTTTTCCTCCCAAATTTTATAATTACTAAAGCCATTTTGTAGGCTTTGTAAGTTCTGGGCTTTCCTTTGCCCTCACCTCTGATCTAGGCCACCCTGTGCTGCAGGTCTTTGAGGGTGGAGCTTGGGCTGAGGGCTCCAACGCTGAAGGGTGTGAGCATACATGACATCTATGTTGCAGGTGGTTGTGGTCTGGGCAGGGTTTCTTATCCAAAGGACTGAAGCTAAGGACTCACACAGATTTACAAAAGAAACTTTACTTGGAGCAAAGCCATGGTACAAATTAAAGAGAGGTGCGTGGTTAGTATTGTCAGCCGGCCGCATGAGAATGCTCAAGGTTCCAGGCTCCAGCCTGGTGTCTCTTTTTGTGGAGTTTATACAGAGGAGGTGGTGGCTGCAGAGGGCTATAGTGTGGGTGGTTCTCTATTTTGGTTGATAGATTAGGTCATCCATTCTTTTATTCCAGCTGTGTATGTCCCTTCCCATAATGCATTTGATTTTAACCATATGCACACCCAATTACACATAAGCATAAGATGGTAAGTAGGGGATTCCCCTCAAAAGTTTCCAGAAGACAGTTTTGTCTTACTGTGCAAGTGCCCCAAACCAGTTTAGGCCAGATTGGTCCTTCTATTTGCATAGACACTTTCTCAATCTGATTGTTACCAGGAGTGGGGAAACAGACCACTGCAGATGGAGCACATGTAGCCCGATGCAGGTGAAGGGTCAAGGGGGTTCCGAAGTTACTAGGTGCATTTGGGGGAGAGGTGTTTGTGTGTACAACACCTGCTGGTGAAGGAACAAGCTGCTAAGTGTGTTATAAAGGGCGTGTGTGTGTGGGGGCATGGATAACTCAAAACCAAATGGTTCCCCAGCTAATCATCTCTTCTGCTTACCTGTCTCATGGAGGTCAAATGAAAACATTGTAAAGCACAGATGGGCCATCTGTCAGTCAGAGTTTATAATTGTAGAATTCAAGTCTGTCTTGAGACCCCAAAGACATCACTTCTTAGTACACTAGTTTGAAAACATTTCTGGGTAAAATGAGTCACAGCTTTGTTTTTAAAATTAGAATAGAATTTTATTTGTGGAATTGAGATTTTTAAAAATGATTTTATACTTTATGCAAGAATCTATATTTACCACATAAGAAAAAGATTAAAAAATAATATCAAATAGCTTATAATCAAGACAAATTGTGTTTACCTTGATATTTATATGGAGTAACTTCATCATTATAAATAAAAAACTAAAGTATCAGTTTGCATTTGAAATGGAGTTTTGTATGTTTGATTTGGGGGTAGTTAGAGAAAATGCAGGCTAAAATACTCTCCTAGAAAAGTACTATAGTCATGCTTCACAACAACCCCCAGACTGCCCAGCAGTAAGATATTTGAGACATTTTCCTGTGAACTGGGCTGACGGCTGTGGTGCTTGGTGCAGGGCCCCTCGGACCATCAGCACACACCTGGGGTGGTGGAAGTGAGCCCAGTCTCCTTAATACCAGGTTCTATCAAAGTCATAGGACCATCCACATGCTTTTGAGTCTGATGAAGGTTAGTGTTTGCTATGACTTCACAAAGGTGCAACTCTGCTTTCACAAAAATAGTTTCACATTCAATTCTGTATGATGAGGACATTTAAAAAAATACATTGGCCCATATTAACATTATCTTGCAGCTACAGAGAAAGCGCATTCTGATGGTAGCTCTCTCTATAAATACAAACAAGAACACCTATGTATCTGCATGCATTCAGTGTCAGCCATTAACTACTGTAAGCCACTTTGTTTTCTGGGTGCACAGGCAGCTTGGATACCTGGCTTGACTCTGATCATCAGCAGGAAAAGCATCATCTGCCTATACATTTTATGAAGCACGTCTTTGCATCTTTCTGGAACTTACAATAGCCTCAAATGGCAGCAAGGGTGGGCACAGCATTCAATCTGACAGAGGAAGAAACAGGAGCACACCATGGTGACTCTCAAGGTCCAGTGACCCAACCAGGAGTGCACTGGTGGTCACGCCTGATGGACGCTAGTGAAGACACCGGGTGAGAGAGCACTGGTCTGTGGGTTCTGTCCCTAACCCGCCAGGGACATGGTGTCCAGAGAGCAGATTGGCTACTGTTACTAGAATCTCTGTCCTGGGCTCACAGCACTCTGCATGTTAGGGCCCAACAAGCTTAAACCAACAGCCACAGGGATTTCTCGAATATCTTACAGAGCACGTATATGCATTACGAAAGTTTATAACATACATTTAAATTACTCCTCTATCTCTATTGCAGCTTAGGGTTTTTTTAAAAAGCATTTTTATATAATTATACCGTCAGGATGAATATGAAGTCTCAGCAGACTTGGTCTTTGTGGGTGCACCGGGACCTAGGCTGCTTCTCCTTGTGCCTTGTTCTGTCTGCTCACCCTGATTTTGGATTGTTTACAGATTCTTGTGCATGCTTGTGAGTTCCTTGAGGATGAAGAGGGAGCTTCCTGCTGATAATCTTTCCCGCAGGGCTGGGTATACTGCAGGCACTGCCAGTGTGCTGAACGCATGCAGAGGGTCTCTTTGGGAACTTCAGTGTGGTCACGGTAGGCTTGTACTGGAAGCATTTTCCCCAGAGGTTTTTGAGTTTTTTGTTTGTTTGTTTGTTTGGTTGGTTGTTTTTTGAGACAGGGTCTCCCTGTAGCCCCAGCTGGCCTAGAGCTTGCTATGTAGACCAGGCTGGGCTCAATCCCAGAGATCTACCTATTTATGCCTCCTTAGTGCTGGGATTAAAGGTGTGAGCCACCATGCCCAGCTGGGTTTTTGACTTTTAATCAAACATAATTTTCATAGTAAACAGTACTTTTAAAAAAGCTTAAGAATGTGGTAACAAATTTAATACAAAGTATGCACTTAACTGTTCTTTGGTTTCTTTTTTTAACAAATGATTTGGTTTTTTAATACTAAATATAAAAATGCAACTACAGAAATCAGCTTAATCTGTAAACATAATAAACACTGTAAACATGTGTTTACTACATAACTGCAGGACAGAAGAGCGACAGGGGCAGGTTGGATGTGAAGCTCAGTTCTTCACACATATTTAGAAAGACTGCTTGGCAGAGCTTGTTGTGTGTCCTAAGAAGGAATTCTACATACACTGGAAAGTGACGGCCATATCCTGTGACTGAGCCATGGGGGTGGGGGGTACAGGCAGGAGGAAGGCCGAGCTTTTCACCCACTGCAAATAACAACTGGCATGGCTTCTCTCAGGAACCACCTTGTAAACAAAAGCTGCATATTAGCAAATGCCAAATACTTTTCAAGTGAAAGAGTAAACAATTTTTTTTTTTGCAAGTGAGTCAGTTGGCTAAAAATATAGGTGACACACTTCTCAAAGTTGTCCAAAGATCTCAGCAATAAGGTGCGCTAGGCAAGTCTGCAGAAGAAATAGCGGCACAGCACTAAATGTATTGTAGTTTACTTGATGGGAAAGACTTTCTTTTCCAAATTTCAGTTTCCTTCTCAAAGAAAGCTTCAAGCTTTTCACACATGACACTCATTACAGATATTTCACAGTTATAATTTCAGTAGTTTAAGAAAGACTGGCTGGCAAATACTGTCAAGGGGATTAGTGATACAGAAAAACCATGCCAGGCACTCAGGACTCCCTGGCCATGTGAACCCCAACAACAGAATGAAGTAACTGTACACTTCGGCATGACTGAAATTATGGAGACTGTCGTACTATCCCATCTGGGAAGACCCAGTGGACATGCGTTAGTAGTTCCCTGGAAAGTTTTAAGACACGATTTTGCTTTTGCTTATATAAGACGATGGCAGTTGAAACACCATAGACTGTGGCTCTTGATCTAATCAACACCATCAAAACCCTGAGTGTTTTCAATTGCCATCTGAAGTTTATCCCAGAGTTCTTCAAACGATTCATAGGGTGGCAGGTCCAATCGATTGAAGCTGAAATAAGAGGGACAATCCGTTAGGCGAGACAGTGATGCAGCAATATCACCATGGCAACCACAGCACCACAGCTACTGGGGCAGAGCATGTTCCATCGGTGGTAACCAAGGCCTGGTTAGAGCGTTCTCTCTCTTTTTTTTTTTTAATTTTTATTTATTTCTGTATGTGTATGAATGTACTGTCTGCATGCAAGTCTGTGCACCTGTGTCGTGCAATGCCGCGGAGGTCAGAAGAGGGTGTCAGATTCCCCTGGAACTGGACTTCTCCTGGAATTGGAGTTTCAGATGGTTCTCGGCTGCCATGTGGGTGCTGGGGATCAAACCCGGGTCCTCTGTAAGAGTGGTCGGCGCTCTTAACCGCTAGGCCATCTCTCCAGCCCTAGAGCGTTCTCCAGGCGGGGACGCTCCTCTGATTCCAGGTGCCATCCTGTCCTCTCCCCCCTCTCCAAACAACTGGGTTCCTTAGTCAAGTTACCCTCCAATGGAACGTTCTAGCCTCTTTGGGGACAGGCCATTGCCCAGGGAAGGGAGGTACTATATATTACCTTCCACATCGTTTAGCTACCTGGATCTCGAGTCTAAGTACCTCTGGGGAAGAAACATAGGTTTCTGGATTTGGGGCACTGTGTCTTCCTCTCTTCCAAAGGTGCCCCCCGCCCAGCACAAGAGGGCACTGCCCCTGCTTTCCTAGACTAACAGTGAGGACCTCTGCTCTGTCCAGGGGACGCAGGTGCTCACCAGGTGTGCGCTCGCGGCAGCTTGTCGGGGGCGCCCCACTGCTCGACTGTGAACGACTGTGGTCCATTTGAGCCTACAGGGAAGCAGAGTGTCTGTGGTTAATTTACTGCATCATGAATCCCTAGGAACTAAAACACATTCTCTATACATAGAACTTGCAACACAGAGAACTAATCTGAAAATAAAGCCTGTCTTGTGCTTGGATTGATTGGAGAGCCATAAAGTGAAGTGCTGCCATTTAATCTGCGAGCTCCGGGCTCTCTGCCCCCCTCCACCTGCACCCCCCTCCACCTGCACCCCCCACCTGCACCCCCCTCCACCTCCACCCCCCTCCACCTGCACCCCCCCACCTGCACCCCCCCTCAACCTGCACCCCCCCCCAAGCTGTATCTTCACTTAGAATTTCCTTTGTTGGAACAGAGGAAATGAATACTCTTGCTGATGCAGTTTTATTTTTTTCTGATTATATAAATCACTGTAAAAAATGAAAAAATAAAATAAAATACAATTGAAGGATATAAAAATCACTTCAAATCCCAGTGTGTGAGGTGGCTGTTTTTGTTGCTGTTTTTTTTGCTGAACTTAGGGCTTCATATAGTATACCACTCAGCTATATTTCCAGCTTTAAGGGTCTATCACATTCACTCACTTGTTATTGTTATTACTACTATTATTACTAGTGTGTGTGCCACAGTGAGTGTGTTCCTTTGTCATCAGATGACACCCTGGAATCAGTCCTCTCTACCACATGGATCCTGGGGCCCGAGATGTCATCAGGCTTCATGGCAGATTTTTTTTTTTTAACCTGCCGAGCCATCTCACCAGCCCTGGTTTTTGTTTATCTGTTTGTTAAGACTGGGTCTTACTTACCCCAGGCTAGAATGGAACTCACTATATAGCTGAGGCTGGCTTCAGACTTGCAGCAATCCTCCTGCCTCAAACTCCTGAGTACTGAGATTACAGGTATGAGCCAGCACGCTTGGCTCATGAGTCTTTTTGAGCATGTGACATTCATATAGACACTTTTACCTGCATGTGACCCTGTAAAACAGTCTACACTTTTTCTCATTATGGACATTTATAACTGTTTTCTTTCTTCCTTTCTTTTCCTCCCTTCCTTCCTTCTTTCCTTTTCCATCCTTCTCCTTCCTTTTCTGTCCCTTTATTTCCTTTTCCTTTCCTTTCCCTTCCCTTCCCTTTCTTCCTTTCTTCTTTCAGAGTTTTCTCTTAGTTCTTCTCCAGTCTTTAACATCCTTCAACCACCAGATAATCCCTCCTGGTTTGTAATTTTCCATAATTTTCTTCACATCTTATAATCACATCCAAGAGGTGTGTATAAATGCCAGAAGTGGTACTAAAATATATTTCTCAGCATCAAAATGTCCTCAGAAGTATAACTTTTCATGCATCACAATCATGTTTACGGTGCAGGTTTCATTGTTGGGGTTGGAGAGCAGTTAAGAGTAGATGCTGCTCAGCCGGGCGTGGTGGCGCACGCCTTTAATCCTAGCACTTGGGAGGCAGAGGCAGGCGGATCTTTGTGAGTTCAAGGCCAGCCTGGTCTACATAGTGAGTTCCAGGACAGCTGGGGCTACAGGGAGACCCTGTCTCAAAAAGACCAAAAAAAAAAAAAAAAAAGAGTAGATGCTGCTCTGGCAGGGGACCCGTGTTCAGGTCTTGCAAACAGCCACCTATAACTCCAGCTCCAGGGATCCTGTGCCCCCTTCTGGCCTCTTCAGGTACTGCATACACATGGTGTACTCACAAGCAGGCAAAACACTCATATACATAAAATTTTTTAGAAGAACCAGGAGTTATCGCATGATTCCCCTTTCTGAATAACAGGAATTGGAGTTACAGATAGTTGTCAGCCGCCAGATGGGTGTTGGGAACTGAACACAGGTCCTCTGCAAGAGGTGCACTTAATTGCTAACCCATCTCTGCAGCCCCTCTTGGCTTTTTAAAAATAAATACTTCTGGGCTGGAGAGATGGTTTAGCATTTAAGAGCATTGACTGCTCCTGTATAGAACCCAGGCTCGATTCCCAGCACCCACATGGCAGCTAACAACCATCTGTAACTCTAATTCCAGAGGATCTGATGCCCTCTTCTGACTACCTTGCGCACTGCATGACACAGGTGCACCTACGTACTTGCAGGCAATACACTTATATATGTAAAATAATAAATAAAATATTAAAAATGTCTTTCCTATCTATATGTATCATTAATCTATGTTTCTATATATCTAATTTCAGTTCTTTCATCTGCAAGCTGTCTATTGTGAAAACTCCAAGCTCACTGATAAAAACAGCATTCTTTTTATTGGCTCTATACATTTAATTAAATTAAATGCATAATTGTGAACATTTCAAAGAAACAATACCTCCTTTCTGATAATACATAAGAATTTGAACTTATAAGTAACGTGGCGCTCTGGGTCGTATACTCCTCCACATTTCAGACAGTTCATGAAATCAAAGGAGGCCATAAAAGAAGGCAGGGAGCGAGACTGGAAAGGAGCATTAGTCTGCCCTGCTACTAACTAGCTAGGAAAAATAGAGGGGAGCAGGGTAAGCCACTAAAGGAACTTGGGTTAGGTGAGGGATTGGGTGGAGATGCAGAGAAGAGGGTGGGAGAGAGGGCCTGCAAGCACGCGCACAGGACCTTAACGAGGAGACCAGGCGTGAGAAGAGAGGTTGGCAGCCCCACCAGAGGCCACAGCGTCTACTGGCAAAGGGTCATCATCTGCACAGTCTCTGGGATCTACGTGCCAGAACCATTCTAATGTGTTTGTGGTGCATGCACACCTGTGTCAGGCGTCTTTCATCACTCTCTACCCTTTTCCCTGGAGACCTGCTGAGCCATCTCCCAAGATTCAGCAATTTTAATTATATTTGTTGTTCTGACCAAGACTCCAAATTTAACTATGACTTTGCTTAAAGATCTGTTCTTGGAATCTTTAAGAGCAAGTAGGACTGGAGAGTGAGCGCAGCAGCTGGGAGCAACGGCCGTTCTTCCAGAGGACCCGGATTCGATTCCCAGCACCCACATGCTGGCTAACAGCCATCCATAACTCCAGTCCCAGGAGAATTCAATGCCCTCTTCTGACCTCCATAGTCACTGCATGAAATGAGTGCACTTACACACATGCAGGCAACACGTAAAATTAATAAAATGTTACAGCAAGTAAATGTCATTCCAATAAACAAGCTCATCAACCAGCACGAGGATAGTTGCTGTGATCCACATCAGATATAGCATTTGGGGGGCTTGAGAGATGGCTGAGTGGTAAAGAGTGATTGCTGCCCTTGCAAAGGACCCGAATTCAGTTCAACAACCTCATGGAAGCTCACAAATAACTACCTGTAACTCCAGTTTGCCAGGAAACCCATCATCCATTTCTGGCCTCTTCAGTGCATGGAGGCATACAGGGTAGAGACCCCCATCTCTCTAGACCCCCATCTTTCTGTCTGCATCTCCCCAACCCCCATCTCTCTGTCTCCATCTCCACGGATCCCCATCACTCTCTCTCCTTCTCCCCGACCACCATCTCTCTGTCTCCATCTCCACAGACCCCCATCTCTCTGTCTCCATCCCCAGGGACCCCCATCTCTCTGTCTCCATCCCAACGGACCCCCATCTCTCTGTCTCCATCTCCACAGACCCCCATCTTTCTGTCTCCATCTCCCTGGATCCCCATCTCTGTCTCTCCATCTCCACGGACTCCCATCTCTCTCTCTTCATCTCCATGGACCCCCATCTCTATTTCCCCGACCCCCATATCTCTCTGTCTCCATATCCCTGACCTCCATCTCTCTCCATCTCCACGGAACCCCATCTCTCTGTCTCCACCCCCACGGACCCCCATCTCTCTGTCTCCATCTCCCTGACCCCCATCTCTCTGTCTCCATCTCCACGGAACCCCATCTCTCTGTCTCCACCCCCACAGACCCCCATCTGTCTCCATCTCCCCAGACTCCCATCTGTCTCCATCTCCCCAGACCCCCAACTCTCTCTCCACCACCCCGACCCCCATCTCTCTGTCTCCATCTCCTCAGACCCCCATCTCTCTGTCTCCATCTCCCCAGACCCCAATCTCTCTGTCTCCATCTCCCTGACCCCCATTTCTCTGTCTCCATCCCCACGGAACCCCATCTCTCTCTCTCCATCTCCATGGAACACCATCTCTCTTCATCTCCACAGACCCATCTCTCTCCATCCCCACGGACCCCCATCTGTCTCCAACCCCAGGGACCCCCATCTCTCTGTCTCCATCTCCCCAACCCCCATCTCTGTCTCCATCTCCCCGATTCCCATCTCTGTCTCCATCTCCCCAACCCCCATCTCTCTGTCTCCATCTCTCTGTCTCCATCTCCCCGACCCCCATTTCTCTGTCTCCATCTCCCCGACCCCCATCTCTCTGTCTCCATCTCTCTGTCTCCATCTCCCCGACCCCCATCTTTCTGTCTCCATCTCCCCGACCCCCATTTCTCTGTCTCCATCTCCCCGACCCCCATCTCTCTGTCTCCATCTCGATGGACCCCATCTCTCTGTCTCCATCTCCCTGACCCCCATCTCTCTGTCTCTATCTCCCTGACCCCCATCTCTGTCTCCATCTCGATGGACCCCATCTATCTGTCTCCATCTCGATGGACCCCATCTCTCTGTCTCCATCTCCATGGACCCCCATCTCTCTGTCTCCATCTCCCCAGACCCCCATCTCTGTCTCATCTCCTTGGACCCCCATCTCTCTGTCCCCATCTCCATGGACCCCCATCTCTCTGTCTCCATCTCCACGGACCCCATCTCTCTGTATCCATCTCCCCGACCCCCATCTCTCTGTCTCCATCTCCACGGACCCCCATCTCTCTGTCTCCACCTCCACGGACCCCCATCTCTCTGTCTCCATCTCCCCAACCCCCATCTCTCTGTCTCCACCTCCACGGACCCCCATCTCTCTGTCTCCATCTCCACAGACCCCCATCTCTCTGTCTCCATCTCCATGGACCCCATCTCTCTGTCTCCATCTCCATGGACCCCCATCTCTCTGTCTCCATCTCCCCAGACCCCCAAATCTCTGTTTCCATCTCCCCAGACTCCCATCTCTCTCTCTCCATCTCCCCAGACTCCCATCTCTCTGTCTCCATCTCCCCGACCCCCATCTCTGTCTCCATCTCCCCAGCACATAGGCTGGCCAGCCTTCAGCTCTAGGGATCCACCTGTCTCTGCCTCCCCAGCACCAAGATTGCAAGCGTGTGCCCCCAAGCTCGGATTTTTTAATATGAATTATGGAGACTAACTCAAGTCCTTGCACTTCCACAGTGAGTACTTTTTTTTTTCCACATAAATTTATTTATTTTTAACAAATCTAGACCCTTGTTCCTGCTCATTCCCCCACCCCGCCAGAGCTCATGCATTCTGCCAAACATGCTTTCCATCTCTTAGTCTTTCTCAATATTTTCCATGGGGAAGTTGACTGTTTTGAGCAGAAGTTCACTGTTTCAGTCAGTTCTTTGATGCAGTCTTTTCTGTTGTTATTGTTGTTTCCAAAATGCATTATGCCCAACTGTTTTGTACAAAAGCTCAGGGGGCCCTACACAAGAAATACTTACAACTGGGTAATTGGCACTAGCATCCACAGATGAGGGATACCATTCGTCGTTTGTTTTTCTGGGACTGTGTTACTTCACTCAGCATGATGTCCTCTAGCTCCAGCCATTTTCCTGCAAAGCTCGTGATGTCGTCTTTCTTTACTGCTGCATAGAACTCCATTGTGTAGATGTACCACATTTTCTCTATCCACTCGTCAGTTGAGGGGCATTTAGGTTGGTTCCAGCTCCTTGCTATTGTGAAGAGAGCTGCAATAAACATGGCCGTGCATGTATCTCTGTGGTGGCGTAAGTCTTGAGGGTACATGCCCAGGAGTGGTATGGCTGGGTCGGGTGGCAAGTTCATTCCAAGTCTTCCAAGGGTTCTCCACACTGCTTTCCATAGTGGCTGTACGAGTTTACATTCCCACCAGCAGTGGATGAGTGTTCCCCTTTCCCCACAACCTCTCCAGCACTTGGTATCATTTGTTTTCTTGATCCTAGCCAGTCTTATTGGAGTAAGATGATATCTTAAAGTGGTTTTCATTTGCATTTCCTTAATGATTAGTGATGTTGAGCAGTTCTTGAGGTGTTTCTCAGACATCTCTAATTCCTCGCTTGTGAAGTCTCTGTTCAGTTCTTTGCTCCATCTATTGAGCGGGTCATTTGTTTTCTTTTTTCTTTGTTTTTTGAGTAGTTTATATATTCTGGAAATCAATGCTTTGTCAGATGTATCTGCAGTGAAGGTTTCCTCCCACTCTGTGGGATTTCTCTTCACTTCCTTGATTGTTTCTTTTGATGTACAGAAGCTTTTGAGTTTGATGAGGTCCCATTTGTCAATTGTCGACCTTAATTCTTGTGCAGCTGCTGTCTGATTTAGGAAGTCTTTTCCTACGCCTATGTCTTGTAGTCTGCTGCCAACTTTTTCTTCTATCACCTTCAGAGTTTGGGGTTTCACGTTGAGGTCTTTAATCCATCTGGAGTTGACTTTTGTACAGGGTGAGAGGTAGGGGTTTAATTTCATTCTTCTACAAGTGGTGATCCAGTTTTGCCAACACCACTTGCTGAAGATGCTGTCTTTTCTCCATTGTGGTTTCTTGGCCCCCTTGTCAAATATGAGATGGCTGAAATTGTATGTGCTCAGATTTGGATCTTCGGTTTTGTTCCATTGGTCAACAGGTCTGTTTTTGTGCCAGTACCAGGCTGTTTTTAT
The DNA here is from genome assembly GCA_009823505.1 of Rhizomys pruinosus. Lineage (NCBI taxonomy): Eukaryota > Metazoa > Chordata > Mammalia > Rodentia > Spalacidae > Rhizomys > Rhizomys pruinosus. The sequence continues at coordinate 301,696 of VZQC01005240.1, forward strand.
GACTATAGCCCTGTAGTATAGTTTAAAATCTGGTATAGAGATCCCTCCTGTGTAGCTCTTTTCACTCAGGATTGATTTGGCTATTCGGGGTCTTTTGTTTCTCCAAATGAATTTAAGAACTTTTGTTTCCAAGCCTGTGAAGAAACTCTTGGGGATTTTGATTGGGATTGCATTAAATCTATACAAGAGTTTTGGTAAAATGGACATTTTTACAATGTTAATTTTCCCAATCCATGAGCATGGGAGGTTTTTCCATCTTCTGAGGTCTTCTTCAATTTCTTTCTTTAAGGGTTTAAAATTTTTGTTGTAGAGGTCTTTGGTGTCTTTGGTTAGGTTTGTTCCTAGGTATCTTATTGTTTTTGAGGCTATTGTGAGTGGGAAGGTCTCTTTGAATTCTTTCTCCAGTTGCTTGTTCTTGGTGTAAAGAAAGGCCATTGATTTTCTAAGGTTAATTTTGTATCCTGCCACTTTGCTGAAGCTGTTAATCGTTTCTAGGAGTTTTCTGGTGGAGTTTTTTGCATCCCTTAAGTAAACAATCATATCATCAGCAAATAGGGATAGTTTGACTTCCTCTTTTCCAATTAGTACTCCTTTAATATCCTTTTCTTGCCTTATTGCTCTAGCAAGTGTTTCAAGCACTATATTGAAGAGGAGTGGTGATAGGGGACAGCCTTGCCTGAACTCTCTCCTAAGTCTTTAATTCTTTTCTATTTTAAATGAAGTTAAACCTTAGTGAAAATGATAGAAACTTGAAGCTGCTAATCAGCCATGAAAACAGCAGTCAACATCTCTCCACTCACTGTTGGGAGATCTACAGAGAATCCTTACCATAGAGCTCAGCAAATCCATTCATAGGCACGCGGGATGTGCCAGTAACAAACTGAAGTAATCGTATTCTTTTTTCTGAATCCATCATTAAAACAGCCTGAATAACAAAGACTTCTGTTAGAGAATAGTTGTAAAAATAAGGTAGAAAAATGGTCATTTAAAATGTGATAGGAGGAGGGTGGAGAGATGGCCTAGCGGTTAAGAGCGCCAACTGCTCTTGCAGAGGACCTGGGTTCGATCCCCAGCACCCACATGGCAGCTGAGAACAGTCTTTAACTCCAGTTCCAGGGGAATCTAATGCCCTCTTCTGACCTCTGAACCGTGGCATTGCACGACACAGGTGCACAAACCTACATGCAGACAGTACATTCATACACATACAAGAATAAATTAAAAAAAACATTAAAATGTGATAGGAATTTAGGGAATTAAAAATCACAAGTGTTGCCAGGCGTGGTGGTGCACACCTTTAATCCCAGCACACGGGCAGTAGAGGCAGGTGGATCTCTGTGAGTTTAAGGCCAGCCTGGTCTACATAGTGAGTTCCAGGCTAGCTGGGGGTATAGGGAGATCCTGTCTCAAAAAGAACAACAAAAAATTCATAAGTGTCTTTTTTTTTTTATTTCTCAAAAGCTGTATTTCCAAGACTTCCTGGCAATTCTTGAGAATGGGATTACAGCAAAATAAAGTAACAAAACTTCTTGTGAGGGGTGACTAATGGCTATTTGTGTGTGTGTGTGTGTGTGTGTGTATGTGTGTGCGCGCGCCTGTGTGTCTGTCCATCTATCTGTGTATGCACATGTACATGTGGAGGCCAGAGGTCAATCCGAGGTATTGTTCCTCAGAAGTAAGTAGGAAAGGTGTTCAGAGTTTTAGTAAATGGGATGAAATAGTCACTTAACTTCTCCCCAAAGTGGAGACTGTCAGGAGAACTTGTAGTAGCCTCTGATATGGTATCCGTCCACCTTAATTTTTGGAGACGAGGTCTCACCAAGTAGGCTAGGCACATAATCTGCCTGTCTCTACCTCCCTAACATTCAGATTGTAAACCCACAACACCATGACCAGCTCTTTTCTTATGAGTTCTGTGGGATCAAACTCAGGCTCTCAGTAACTTTCTGTAAGCACTTAACCAACTAAGTTATTTCCCCAGACCCGACTCATGGCTTTAAAAAATTATACTGGGGCTGGAGAGATGGCTCAGTGGTTAAGAGCACTGACTGCTCTTGCAGAGGACCCAGGTTTGTTTCCCAGCACCTGCATGGCAGCTCACAACCATCCATAACTCCAGTTCCAGGTGATGGGATGCCCTCTTCTGGCTGGTGTGAGCATCTACACACGTGATGCACATAAATTCATGTACACACACTCACACACACACACACACACACACATACATGTATGTAGGAAGATCCAGTTTGAATTGGGGACTATTTCTCAGCTAGTAACCCTCAGGGCATCACGTGGATGGGAGTCAGGGGATTCCCCTGACCCCACCACAAGAGGAAGCAGACAATGTGGCCTAGGTGCATGATGCTGGGTGTGTGGGGGGGGCAGTGTGCACTGGCGTGGAATTGGGGGGGGGTCCTGTGATTGGCTCTGGGAGATGACGTCATTTTGGTTAAAAAGGCAGGCTGTAGCGAGCAATAAACCGAATTCTCTATTACCATCATTACAGAATTCCCGGACATCATTATTTTGTTTTTGCACGCATACAGGGCAAAGCAGGCCTGCATTTCGTCCAGGCGGCCAGTGGGTTGGAAAGGGGTTCTTGGACCATCAACCTGGATAGCTGGTGTGGTGAAGTGAGTTGTGAGTGGACAAAGGCTGAAGATAGGCCATCAGCCATCAGCCTGAAATTCCTGTCCAGGGCCCAGCAGTCTCTGGGCAGGTGGGAAATCACAGCCAAGAGTGGGAAACGTTCTTCTGTCCCAGGCTAAGGGCCCGTGTTGGAGGGACCTCTCAGGTTGGGCTATGAAAGTAGCTGGCTGGTCTCTGCATCGAGAGGCCAGTTCCCTACAATGGCCGCAGGCGGGTACTGTGCTCCCCTTTCCCTTAGCAGGGCCATGTTGTACCTGCTCGTTACAAAGAAAGCTTCCTACACATGTACACTTTTAAAGTATTTTAAAAAACTACATTTATTGAGCCGGGCGTAGTGGCACACGCCTTTAATCCTAGCACTCAGGAGGTAGAGACAGGCGGATCTCTGTGAGTTCAAGGCCAGCCTGGTCTACAGAGTGAGTTCCAGGACAGCTGGGGCTACAGGGAGATCCTGTCTCGAAAAGACAAAACAAACAAACAAACAAACAAAAAAAACCCCTACACTTATTGATGTTACTGAATGGTGGATTTGCCTGTAAGAAAATTTAAGGGGCTGGAGAGATGGCTCAGTGGTTAAGAGCACTGACTGCTCTCACAGAGGACCTGGGTTCAGTTCCTAGCACCCACATGGCAGCTATCAACTATCCAACAACTCCAGCTCCAGGGCATCTGATAGCCTCTTTGGATCTCTGTGGGTACTGCATGACACAGGTGTACTTACACACATGCAAGCAATACACTCATACACCTAAAATAAAAAAAAATGCATATTTTTTAAAAAAAGAAGAAAATTTAAAGGAGCCATGTTGCAAGTTCTCCTGACAGTCTCCACTTCAGGGAGAAGTTAAGTGCCTATTTCATCCCATTTACTACAACTCTGAACACCTTTCCTACTTACTTCTGAATATATAGGGGTTGGGATCAGGAGGCTGGGGTCACACCCAAAGGTTCCTAATGTAAAATCAAGGGCAAGTGTTGCTGGGTTTGCACTTTTCTGGATTCTTGTTGTGTAGTCGACCCCTGGAACAGGAATTGACTGGTCTTAGTGAATCTACTGGAAAGGAATTTATGGAAACAGATGTTTGAAGTTACCTTCCAGAACCACTGGATGACTTGGTGATTGGCACTGTAGCCATTCTTGTACTTCGTATGTTCTCTCCAGTCGTTCACGTCCACATCTCCCAAGCCGCACATGAGAAGCTGCAGAAGACGGGCAGAGCCATGAGCGAGGAAAGCCAGAGCACAAACTTCCTGCTCCAACATGAAAATATTTCTCTTTCCATATTTTATGTGTGCATGCACATGTCATGTCACGTGTGTGGAGTTCACAGGACAGCTTGTGGGAGTCACCTCTCTCCTTCCATCATGTAGGTCCCAGGGCTTGGCAGCAAGCACCTGTACTCACCGAGCCATCTAGGCAGGCCTCTTGCTCTCTGTTTTTAAGATGGGGTCTCCTGTAGCTCAGGTTAGCCTCAAACTTGCTGTGTGGCTGAAGACGACACTGAACTATCGATCCTCCTATGTCTACCTCCCTAGTGCTGGATAACAGGCTTGCACCACCAGGCCTGGTTTATGCTGTGCCGAGGACGGAGCCCAGGGCTTCCTGCATGCTAGGCAGCCGCTCGACCAACTGAGCCACAGTCCAGTCTTCCTCCTCCTCCCACCTCCTCTCCCCTTTGGTGGTGCTTAGATTGGACCTTGTGCATGCAAAGCCACACACAAAAGGATTTCTTACCTCTAGTTCATTTTCATCAAAAATTTTGATGAGATCCTGTGGTATCAGTTCAAAAAACCCCTGGTAGAAAAAAAATTTATTGAAACCCTGCTTAGCAATCTCATAGGACATTCCTGTGCTAAGGGGGGGGCTCCCTGCCACGTGAATATTTATTTATTTGTTTATTTATTTATGTAGGAGTGTATTGTCTGCATGTGTGTAAGTGCACCCATACTGTGCAGAAGGTGGTATCGGATCCCCTGGAACTAGAGTTGCAGACGGTTGTCAGCCACCACGTGGGTGCTGGGAATGGAACCCAGGTCCTCTGCAAGAACAGTCAGTGCTCTTTACCACTGAGCCATCTCTCTAACCCCTGCCATGTGAATTCTGAGAACTACACATTCATGAGCTCTCCACCAAGATCTCAACGTGAGCAAGGAAATGGAGATGCCGCAGCCCGTCTTTCCTCGTGGCTTCTCGAGCCCAGTCCACTCTTAATATATTGCTCCTTACTTGTCTGTTCTTGGGCGGGGGGGGGGGGTGCTGTGCTACCAGGATGGCCTGGTACTTTCTCTACAGGCCAGGCTGGCCTTGGACTTGTGGCATGCTTTGCTCATCTTTTCCCACACACTGCTTTATTGCAGGAATGTGCAGGTAGAGACTCGAGGTGAGGCTGGGACAAATGGGTCACTCTTCCCTCTTACTCAGTGAGGCAGGGTCTCTCAATCAAATCTAGAGCATGATAGGGCTAGTCTCACTAGCCAGCTCGCCCTGCGGGGCCTGTCTCTGCCTTCCCAAGATGGGGACACAGGTGCCTTCCCATGCTTACCTTGCATTTGCCTGAGTTGTGGAGATCCAAGCTCTGGTCCTCCCACTTGCAAGGCAAGCGCTTGACCACCGAGCTATCCCCCCAGCCCTCTCAGTGCTTACTGTTTAGACATCTTAAGTGACTGCAAAATTTCATGCTGAGTGTCAATTTAAGGGGTATTTTGTTAATATAAAAAATACTTTAGGGGGTGAGAGAGATGGCTCAGGTGTTGTTAAGAGTGTTTATGGTTCTTGCAGAAAACCTGAGCTCAGTTCCCAGCACCTACTCTGGGTGGCTCACAACCGCCTGTAACTTCAACCCCTATAACTTCAACTCCAGGGGACCATCCAACACCCACTTCTGTGCTCACATGCAGAGCCCCCCATACACACCTAATTTAGAAACATTACATTTTTTTTTTTGTCTTTTTGAGACAGGGTCTCCCTTTAGTCCCAGCTGGCCTGGAGCTCACTTTGTAGACCAGGCAGGCCTTGAACTCACAGAGATCCACCGGCCTCTGCCTCCCAAGTGCTAGGATTAAAGGCGTGCGCCGGCAGAAACATTAAATTTAAGAATATATTTCTGAATGGCTTTCCAATGCCTGCAGCATGCTTGCCCTTCGCAGATACAATGAGGCACACACTACTTGAAACTTACGAACTACACTTTGAAATCATAGAGGCCAAGAAACAAAACATAATACCTCTTTAAAAGCAGCCATCTGCTTCTGGATCCGGTTGACAAATCGCCATTGTATTACAAGACTGAAATGAGAAAAAAATTAATTCTTTTCGTATAAACCAAGAGAAGACTAAGATATATTTATTCCAGGTCCTAATCAGAAAGACTACTGAGCCCAAGGCAAAATCTGAATCCAGGCAGACATACTAAATACGAATCCAGGCAGACATACTAAATACGAATCCGGGCAGACATACTAAATACGAATCCAGGCAGACATACTAAATCTTAATCCGGGCAGACATACTAAATCTGAATCCAGGCATACATACTAAGTCTGAATCCAGTCAGACATACTAAATCTGAATCCAGGCAGACATACTAAGTCTGAATCCAGGCAGACATACTAAGTCTGAATCCAGGCAGACATACTAAATTGCATTATTTGTAAGGAAAGGAGCTGAGGTTCTGGTCATGGGAGAAGAAAAAGAAGCTTATGAAAAATCTTCTCAAAAGAAAGCAAGAATCATTTCTAGGAAAATATTCTGTCATAAAATACTCACTAAATATATTCCTTTTTATTCTTGTTGGTGACGACGATTTCTGAGCCACCATTTTTCAACTCATGTTGATGTGTCTAAAATCAAACATGATACCTTGATGTTATTTCAGTGAGAAAAATGAAAGAGAACATATATACATATGAGTTACAACAGAAGCCTTGTGTTTTAAATTAAATCTATTCAAAAGCTAAAAGCTAAAAAAACTTAAATATTAGTTTTACTAAAATAAATATGGAATGAGTCAAATGTTAAAGCAAGTACAAATTCTGGCTGAGAGACGGCTTTTGATTGGTTTCCCAAATTATATACTGCTTGAAAATTCACAAACCTGTCCAAATAGTTCTTCATCAATGATAAACCTGAGGTCCAGTTCTGTCGGGTCATTTTCAAGAATCCATCTTAGTGAATTGTAATATTCACTATCCTAGAAGGGGAAATTGCATTTTTAATTAATTTATTTCTTTTGCAGTGCTGGGAACTGAACTCTGGACCTTGTGAATTCTAGGCAAGTCCTCTACCTATCGAGCTATACCTGCAATGGAAAAATTGCATGTTTTTTTTGTTGTTGTGGTTTTGCTTTTTAAAATTTTTATTTATTATTATTTTTAATTAATTATTTATGTGTATGACTGTATTGCCTGCATATATGCAAGTGTACCTGTGTTGCACAATACCCATGGAGGGGAGAAGACGGTGTTGGATTCCCATGGAACTGGAGTTACGGATGATTATAAGCTGCTGTGTGGGTGCTGGGAATCTAAACCTGGTCCTCTGTAAGTGCAGCCAATGCTCTTAACTACTGAGCCATCTCTCCAGCTCCTGTTGTTTTGCAGTATGTGTATGAGAGAGTGAGGAGAGAGAGAGAGAGAGAGAGAGAGAGAGAGAGAGAGAGAGAGAAAGAGGGAAAGAGAGAGAGAGAGACAGAGACACTGAGACTCGCTAGGTAGCCTTGGATGGCCTGGAGCCTGCTATGTAGACCAGGTCAGCCTTTGTCCTTGAACTCACAGAAATCAGCCCACCTCTGTCTCTTTAGTGCCAGGATTAAAGGCATGTACCACCATGCCCATCAAAAATTGCATTAAAAAATTTGTACATAAAAAGATATCCTGAACTTCCAAAGACACTTGACGTGGACCTCTGACCTATGCTTATGCCACTTGCACATATACAGAGAGACAGACAGACACAGTATGCTGAAAATCTGATTAACTGAGGAAAGATAAAAAGTTAGCTTCTCAGCTGGGCGTGGTGGCATTTTTAATCCTAGCCCTTGAGAGGCAGAGGCAGGTGGATCTTTGTGAGTTCAAGGCCAGCCTGATCTATGGAGTGAGTTCCAGGACAGCTGGGGCTACAGGGAGACCCTGTCTCGAAAAGACCAAAAAAAAAAAAGTTAGCTTCTCAGCCAGGTGTAGTGGTGCACGCTTTTAATCCTGGTCTACAGAGCAAGCTTCACGCCAGCTGGGACTAAAGGGAGACCTTGTCTCAAAAAGACCAAAAAAA